>JACJUY010014431.1:0-17618 GCA_014220935.1 Platorchestia sp. MABIK | reverse complement strand
GCAAGCCACCACCCCACTCAAGCCACCACCCCACGCAAGCCACCACCCCACGCAAGCCACCACCCTACGCAAGCCACTACCCAAAGCAAGCCGCCACCTCCCACGCGTGCTACCATCATCCCTCATGCGCTCTACTTGAAGCGGTTATTTTCAGCAACTGAATTCTTACAACGCACATTAAAGACAAATGCTGTTGAGCAGGACCTTCTTGTGACTGGAATACTCAGCTCATTTGCAGCGTCAATGCGAACACTCATGAGAAACCTTCATTTTTCTCTTGACTGCAATCATCTTTTCACGAACACCCTCAGAGAAGAATCTCTGCTCTCCATCCCCAGCTTTTGCTCGAATTGCACTCTCGTCCGTTTTTTCTCTCCCCCTTTCTGTGGCTGCACACTACGTGCATTGAAGTTTTGAGGCTAATAGCTATTCCTGAAAATTTTTTCATCGCTGACATTTCCACTGCTTCTATGGCCAACATACTAAGTTTCAAGTGGTGCATCCTCAGCAGGTTCAAGTTGTCAAGTAGAATGCAAATGCAACCGAAAAAAATTTAATTAAGCTGTTGGAAACTTCGAGGCGCAAAGGCATGTCAGGTGCCCAAGTATTGCCTTTATTGAACATCCATCGAATAAATTCAAAAAATTTTAAAATTGAGAATTATCATCTACATTCAAAAAACTCATAAATCATTGACCGTCTGTTTAGTTTTAATTTCGTGTTAATATTCAACTTCATTCTGAAGCTCAATTTTTTCGAAAAAATTATCAATTTGAACATTTCTCAAACTTCTTTTTTAAATTCTTAAGCGGGTAATTTGTAAAATTAATGAATGTTATTTCTACAATTTGCACGCCTTTTGTCTCAGCTGATATGGAAACATTATAATATCATATAAGGTCAAGTCCCTCCAGCCATAATAAAGTGAATTTCAAAATTGAAGAAAATGACAATTTAGTACGAACTGTAAAAAATGGGAATCTTCGCACAAGGAATGCTACTTGCAAAATATTCTGCTCAAAGGGACAACAAGTTAGGAAGAAAGAAGATAAATAAAAAAAGGAGAGTGAAGATGGAAAGAAAACTAACAGAAACAAAGTGGGCACGAAAGATTGAAGTCTCTCAGGACTACACATTGTGACCTAACCCTGCCCTCCTGGGAACGCTAGTCCCAATAGCATGGGATACACAAACTCAACGAATCTGATTTTTTGCTTGTCCTTTACTTCCTGAGGGGTTAAGTTGAAACATGGGCCACGCCATGCTCGCACCCATCCCGTATGCAACAATACAACTTATTTACCTTTTATTATTAGAAAGTTATAATTAGCTACGCTCCAGCACTATGATCATACTTCATGAACTGATTATTAAAACATGTTTCGATTTGAATTCCAGGTGCAGAATCGGCTTAACAATGAGCGTCAAGAGCTATTCTGTCAGTAATATTCTCTTTCCGACAATTTTAACAAAGTTTCTCTCTTTAAAGGTGAAATTACTAAACATTTCAGAGATGTATTTTATATTGGAAGTGACCGTGATTTCACTTACAAGCTGGAAATGTAGCGTTTCACGCAACACTATATGCACAGAAAGCATGAGTATGAAATAGGCCCCTAGGTAGAAGCTTTATGTGTCTTATTAACACGTTCCCCGCGTATTGGTCCACATGTGTACCAACAGGTAAGTTGCCCATTTGCGTCCCGGTATAAATGAATGGCATTTTTATCTGTTTCGCGACCTTTTCAAAGAAAAACTTTTACCATACGAGGTAAAGCGCTCTCGTGCGATTGTTTTTTTTGGTCAATATGCAGTTTCGTGCGCTCACGGAAATTAAAGATTCTGTTTTAAAGCATCACTAAAGGAATCCGTTTAAAAACCTTTTACACGAATGACATTATGCTCGCTGATGCGTTTTTTTTTAGATATAACAATTACGTTCAGATAGAAATAACATTATATAGTCGGTTGCTTAGTCGCCGCACTGTTGGGCCAGGCCCACTTTTTGGCGGATAGAGAACAGCGTCAGTTTGGGTGAGTTAAGGTAAGCTATATTAGGTTGATTTATGTTATTTTAGGTTAGTTTATTTAACCAACCTATTATTACCTAGCCTAACCTCACCCATCGTTACGTCAATACCGTTTTACAGCATATTCAATTGTCCGTTCCTTCACTTTTACATACGACGTTGCTATAACTTCAAAGTTGAATAATTCGAAAATTTTGCATCAGCGAGCAGAGTGTCATTCATGTCAAACGTAAATATGTTTAAATATGTTTCTTTAGTGATTCTTTGGAACAGAATTTTTCATTTCCGTGTGCGCATTAAACTGTATCTTGACCGTTTTTTCACATTTATTAGAAAGAATACAATTTATTCAGGCAGTAAAGCCGATTTCCCAATTTTGCTACTCACAACCTAACCAAACCAACCGTAAACAGCCGCGGAAACGTAGTGAACGTGTTAAGATAAGAAAGAGCACATTTTTAACACTTTAACTGCGACTACTAAATATTAAGTTCAAAGTCAAACTCAAATTGGTCAATACTGATTTTAGGACTTTCACAGAAATGAATAATTCCGTTCCAAAGAATCACTAAAAGAACACATTTAAAAACGTCTAACATGAATGACATTCTGCTCGCTGATGCGTTATTTTCGAGATATAACAATAATTACGTTCAGATAGGAATAACATTATATAGTGGGTTGCTTAGTCGCCGCATTGTTGGGTCACGCCCACTTTTCTGGCGGGACACGCCCACTTCTTGGCGGGAAATTAACACGGCTCGGTTTGGGTGAGTTAAGGTAAGCTATTTTAGGTTGATTTATGTTATTTTAGGTTAGTTTATTTAACTAACCTACCATAACCTACCCGAACCTCACCCATCGTTACGTTAATACCGTATCACAGCGTATTTGCGTGTCCGTTCCTTCACTTTTATATACGACGTTCTTATAACTTCAAAGTTGAATAACTCGAAAATAACGCATCAGCGAGCAGAATGTCATTCATGAAAACGTTTTTAAATGTGTTCCTTTAGTGACTCTTTGGAACGGAATTTTTAATTTCCGTGAAAGGCCTAAATTCGAAATTGACCCTCAAATTTAAAGTCAATTCTTGTGAACTATTTTATAAATACCAAACGTGAACTGGATCGAGCTTTCATTTAGCTTTGATTAAGTATTTATGAAAATTGGGTTCGCGACTACTGGTCGGTCAGCAACATTATGAAAATTACCTCCGCATACCACCGGTGGCGCACGTCGCAGTCAAAGTATTAAACTTCTGGTTAATCTAATACACGATAAATCCAATGCTAAGCGTTAAACGGCACCGCACACGAGAAGAGGCTTCTCGTAGCCTAACTTCTGAACTAACTGTTGAATTTCGCTCTTAAAAGGCTCATTAATTTTATCCGAATCCAAAATTTACTTCAGAATTATTTCTACTGATTTCTTTACAAGCAGTTCAAGTAATAAGTGAGCAAATTGTATCCGTACACAGGATGTCGCTCAATTCTACGCCTGAATTCTAGCTTGGTGTTGAACTTCACCAATACCAATCTGCAGGTGCCTTTCCAAATTAGGTTGCATCGTGTCATTAAGCGTTTGAGGATTAAGAAGTGATCTAAAATTTATCGCTGCACTTTACAGTCACTGTGCGGTTCTTCGAAAAAATGATCATTCGTTCACTTCTATTGGCATTTATGGCGCTGTTACGCAACTTATTTCCGACTGCAAAGTGAAGTGGAAATAGCAAAGAATGCATTACTTCTGCTCAAGCTGCTACGTATAGAAAACGTAAACAGAAAATATGGCTTCCACACATGCTGGTCAACAAGGCCTTCTTGCGTAGGAGGTTGCTGGAACGAGCACAAATAGAACCCTAATAATATCTGGCTGTGAGATTGCGGTGTTAGACTTACAGACATATGATGAGAATTGAAAGAAAGAAATATAAACTCACCAGGCACATAAGATAGATTTCCCATATTCAACATGTAGCAGTAAGAATTTCTTTAGTTAAACCATCGAAGGTATAAGTTTCGAAGCAGCAAAAGCAGTCAAAATTAACGACTAGAAGACAGTGGTTCTTAGAACCACACTCACTCGATCACTGGTTAAATTTACCACTTAAAAACTAAATTAATTCTTATTAGTATCAAAACATACTTGACACAAAAGTGAGGTCTGAGCAACGCCACGAAAGAAACAAACGTAAGAGAACCGCTTGTCGCACAACCCACACAACACAGAGCACAAGATAACGTGACGACTAAGCTCGGTGTACAGAGCGGACTGATGTAACATTGGGATACCGGACGCCGAGACTAAATTGCAATTCCGCACTTCGAAAATAATGCAGGAGCATCTAGATGAGACGGAAAACATGCATTCTTTTCCAGCATGCAAGCATGTCTCGCATGTTTGTGTTACACAAGTACGATGCTTTTTTGCTTCAATATACAAAGAAATTAATAGATGGCAGCAGCAACTAAATTCTAAGCTTTAGTAGACATCCGGAAGTAATATCGTTACTCAGGAAGTAAGCATAACATCCCATTTGAATCTTTTGCTTCTTGTTTATCCATTTATTATTGGAGTTTTCAGTATTAATAAAACAGTGGACTACAGAACACAAGAAAATTCAATTAAAACTCCAAAATGAAACAAAATAGCGTGGTGACCCGGTATCAGAGCTTCGTAAAGTTAATGATCTAAATTTGGTCATGGTAGTTGAAATTGGCAATGCCTCCTCAACCGCCTGGTCTGCTCTCAGCTCGACCACTTTTCAATTTTTTTTTCATCAGAAAAATCTATAGGAAACTAATGTTTTTGCTCCACCGACGTGACAGAAATTTGTCTCTGCATTTCTCTTTAAAGGGCTTCCAAAGCCTTGTTAACTCTGTTCCGCGGAAAATCAACGATATGTTGGTGCCAAAACTTATTTCGCCTCTTCAAATCATGTCTAAAGGCTCAAAATCTCTGACCACTCCAAAATCATCACTAATTTCAAGAGCAGCTCTGAAGATTTAGAAGGTATTGATCTGACACGCCACCGGTGTTATGGAATAAGAATGTTTGCTATACTGTACAAGTTTTTAGTGCACGTATATGTCTAAACAAAATTGGCTAAATTTATGGGAAAACTATCCGTTTCAACGAACTTGATGTTTCTAATTTACAGAACTAAAACATCGGTTAAATTAAGAACACGCTAACTTTTTCATTAATTCTGCTACTCTCTTATGATTCCAGGAATCAGTACATGACATTTGTGTTTATCTCCAGTCCTTGTTTAAAGTATTGCCATTAGATTATTTTCATTCTCGTATTAGGGCTTGATCTCCATGGGGAAGGAAATACGAGTTTAGGAATAGACTTGACGTTTCTAACTTTTGCCATTACTAGTATACCCTTTCATATGAAAAATTACTACTTGTTTCTCCCCCTTTATTTGAAATAAGAGAGAACGCGAAATGAAATTAAGGCAAAGAGAAATAAAATATTCTGTTTTTCTATAATTGAAAAGGCCGAGGGCACACGGCATGTCAAAAATCAATTATACTGTACAATAAATCGCCCGGTGTCTCCTTAAATTTATGAATAAATAAATTTACACATTTCTTGTACATAATTCCTGCTATATTATAACAATGGGAATCTCATAGAACACAACAAATTAGTTGGTTGGTCCGTTTCTCTCTCACGCTCTTAAACGATGCTACATGACCGTATCTGGGATACGAGTTTCACCAGAGCACAAGTACATGAATATTTTAATCCCAAGTACTATTAGGATGAATATATTTGTTTGTCATACACATTTGGAAGATTTCTCTAAAGTAAATATTCAATCCCGTCATTTTCGACGAGTCGTGTACACTAGTGTGCAATAATGTTCGACAAATCACATGACACACGTTCCTCTATCCTAACAATGCACGCGATATTCATTCCGACTCCGAATCTGACGGATTATTACATCGAAATATTATGGTGGAGTTGATGTGGCTTGTATCATAGATACGTCCATTTCACACGTTCTGTTGGTGGGTGTGCCAGACAGATGGACGGGTGGGTAGACGCCAAGGAAGTTTGTCCCATTAAACCTCCTTGGTAGACGCGGCTCCTATTATAGAATAGATTATTTCTGGCGGACCTAACAATCACGAGAGAGATCAGACAACAGGTGACGAATAAAGATAACGAAACCATCACTGAACATTTGCCAAGCGTCAGGGCAAGAACCTTGCAGGTATGTTAAAAGCATTTCATATCACGATTCAGACTTGAACTACGTTCTATCTGGGAATGAAAAGTGCAGGCTCAGTTCATAACTTAATGCTGCCTAATTGAAACTAGCTATTAATCTAAGGGAAAAGTTTCTTCTCCAGTTTCACATACAGTCGGGTAACATCAAAAGGCTATTTATGTGAGATTTGAAGTCTTTTTTGATGGTAAGTCATTCGTTATATTGGGCACTAAAAACTTTGATGACGATCCCTTTCAGGTAAATGATTCCGCCGCAAATTTACGATGTTTGTATAGTAATTTTAGGCTTAATAGTATCACTATTTTTTACCGCGCTGCGTTTAGCCAATGCCTCCTTTATATCCAAGCGTTCCCAAAGAAATTGTGACGTCACAACCGTAGTCGTAAATTTTTCTCCATTTGAGGTGAATCGAAGGGGTGAAACTACGTTAGCTCCAATGTAACGTTGATTTTACGTAGAACGGGGTTGGTTAAGCCTTGTAGAAATCTAGGAGATAAGCAGTGATACTTTATCTGGCAAATAAGTGAACGAAAAAATTTACTAATAGAAATTTAAAAGCGAAGAAAATGCTAATAAAACTAGTCATATTTACTCAAATTGAGAAAAAACAAAATCGAAAACGTTTCGGAGTCCAGCTCCATCTTTAGTTCTGTAAAATACGATGAATTCAAAAAGTGCAAAAAGAACAAACATTACGAAGAATACAAGCAATACAAAAAAGTAGAAACTTAAACGAACATAATTGTAACAACAAAAAGATATCTAAAAATCAGACTTTGCCTAAAGACTAGCAAGAAAGTATCGAAAAAACGGAAAAATACACACTAAGAATTCACTATTTGAAGGGGGTAGGAACTAAGCATATTATTTAGGGAAGGTTTTCCTTTACAAATATGAAGGGATTCTAAAATTCGTAGGTCAAACTCATTGGGAGCGCTATCAATGACTGTAAAATCTTCCTCACGAACTACTATATTGCACTGTTCAGCATGGTTACGTACGGCTGAATGAGGAGGGTGTGCAAGTAAGTGCACACCCTCCCATTTTTCTCATTTTTCTCAATTTGAGTAAATATGACTAGTTTTATTAGAATTTTCTTCGCTTTTAAATTTCTATTAGCATTGCGATTCAAGCAAAGTGACAAATTTTTTTAAAAATATACTATCTTGTAATTATTGTTGATTTGACAGTAAATAGCAGAGTACTGTTGTCGAGCGTGTATTAGCCAGGTATTAGCTCCCAACAATAGATGAGATAATTTACAGAGTAAATCTTCTACTCATGTTTTCTCACGATGTTAATAAGTTAGGGTTTTCATTGCACCTGTAGAGCGTAAAACTTTTACACACCATTTTGTCTTTCAAGGTGATCCGATGTGACACGATGGCATCAGAAGTTGTCAGTTACAGCATCAGCTTACAACAGTTCAGCAAACCAACAGAAAATTCTCAAAATTTTACTCTATCACTCAAGTATTACTAGCCGCTGAAATCTGAAATCTTGCAAGCGCTGAATTGCTGAGACTGAGATTCCTCCTACTAGTATGCATATGAATTATAAAGCGTGCCACAAATGTTCCAAAATTGAGTCTATTAGGAATTTTAAAATCTTTGCCATCCACGTGCGAAATTTTTGATCACTTCATTACAATGGCACAAAAGTTCTGATGAAAATCCAATTAAGCTGTTCATTTATCAGACTTCCATTTGCTTTCTTTAAGACTGGCTCCGTCGTTAAGAGCAGTAGAGTGGCGTCATGTTGTGTTGCCACCTCCAGGAGCAGGCCTGGAAATGCAGGAGACATTGGTTGAGCACCCGTTGCCTACTTGCGGCATACAAAGCTTGTGGATACTCGTACTTAATTCTATCATCGAACATTTCACCCTAGAGCTGAACTATTCCTTGGTTCGTGGCCTGATAGCAGGTCTTTGTACACAAAAACTCTAAATGCATTTGTGACTCGTCGTAATTTTTATCCAAGGAGCTTGAAAGCTAGTTGAATTTCTGTCTAAGTCTGAGCTATACGCAAAATCTCTTGCCAACTAATGTTGATTTACATTTGAAACTGAAAGATATGCATAAGCCATTTTCGTTTCCAATTCCCGTACATCTGCGTTATTTAGCACAGACAGCAAAACGCTACATAAATCAAGAGGAAAAATGCGAGGCAACTTGAGAATCGGAACCAGAGATAACTAAGTAGAGCTGGTAGTTACTAACTGTAGCGATTACAATATATCAGGAAGACCAACAGCTTCTCGGGCGCCGGAGTTCGTAGCTTATCAGCGCCGCACCGAGAATGGATTGCGTGAGAGCGACGCCTGTTGCCGTGTGTGCAGGCAGCGATGTGAAGCAGCTGCCTTGTGACGATGACGTGATTGAAGCGTGTTACTGCTGACTGTTCAACTAAGTTTTAACATTGAAAATAATTAAATCAGATTATGAAATGAACCAAAGCGTTAAATTTGAGCAGAAACACTGGAAGGCTATACACAAAATATATATCACGATTCTGAGATAGGCGTTATACTGGTAACATAACATTTTACTTCAAAATTTCAAGCAAATTCAAAAACTGACGTAGCATGACTAACGATATTCGGTATTGAAAGCATATAAATGATTATGAGATATACATATTTTTCAAGGATTAGCACACCATAGGAAAGATGCGCGTTTTATGAATAAGAAATTCGAAACATTAAAAAAAGATCTAATATATTTATGGGCATTCGGAGAAATTTTGATGTTTTTTAGAAGTTCTCCATTGATCAATGAGCGTTCATCTGAGTGAAAAATATCATTTTCTTGATGCGCATCCATGTACCGTCTTATTTTATTTAAGTGCGTTCCCTATCCACCAGAGGCATTACTCACAACAATCGTTGTCTTCGTATAAGAAATCACACCTAAACTCAATGGATTTCAGACTTGAGTTCAAAAGATTGAAAATTTGTGCTGCGAGCGGGTTTGTGAATCATATTACGGGAAATCTTCGAAGTCCAACCGCAGCTCTCTCCTGAGAATCTGTGGATTGCGTATTCTGTAGTCGTGATACAAAATCCGCAAGTAACGCAACATCCTCAAATTACATTGGAGAAACTCGCACGAATTAAAACACCAAGTCGAGAAATTTTACGAGTAAATTAGAGCGCTACTTTGCAGAAGAGAATACCTCTGCCGCCCCGGAACTGCTGAGGCGTGGGAGACGCAGTGAGGAGAACAGAAGAGGCTGAGGCAGAAGCCACCAATGCTGCCCCAGAACACGCGCCTCATCAGTAAACGACCTGGAGAGACTATTCCAAGAAGCGCTAAATTTTTATGACACCGAAAAATCCGTGTAAGGTAAAAAACTTCGGTATGGTCTTCACGAAGAGGCACTTGAGGGAATACGACATGGAACTATTGCATACATACAGTCTTATTTTACGCGCCGGTGAACACGGGCTGAAACTATTTAACGACAATTGTCATCAAATTTAAACAATTGTCGAATTAAAAACAGCCATCCAGTGTTCACGGATCAATGAAATTACGAAACCAGTAAAATGTCCCCGTGGCTCGCCAGAAATGAAATTCAGACTCAAAAATTGCGTTCCATATCGAAAACATAGCAGTGTACATGACAATTTTCTACGGCAATCAATTTAAAATTTTGCAGATTTCTTCCGCATCATGAGAATTGAACGTGAAAATATTCAAGTCTGTTACCCAACGTGTCATACATAGTAAATGTCGAAGCAAAAAAAACGTGTAATTGTAAAGTTTCGAAGAAACAACACGAAGTAAATGCTATTTATCAAATTTCTGCTGAGAAAGAACAATTAAAATTGAAAGGGGCAAAAAAGACTGGCTAGAACTAAATTATTTGGTGTTAAAATTAAAGTATGTACAGTAGTGGTTTCATGTAATTATTCGAACAAATGCCAAGAGGTTATTGATTTTTAGCCTTTGAGAAATAAGTTAAGTTTGCGCTCGGTTTTGATGTAGCTAGGGGGAATCGAAGATCGTCGTTCAGGATTACAAACAATTGTATACGGAGCTCATCATTCATAATCGTCACGAATTGATGATGACAGTTCGATAAAAGTGGGCTGCGATCAATAAGAGTAGAATGCTCCACGACGTTTCCTCAAGCTGCAGGACCATCAGAAAATCCTTCGAAAGAAAACCTGAAGAAGTGTGAAGGCGGGACTTGGGACGTTTTTATAGGCTCTTATTGCATAGCGTCGGGCATCTGAAGATCAAAGGACCTGGAATTGGGCAGTTTTTAAACACCCGTGTCATGTCAATTTTTGCAACAGCGAGGAGACAGATGCAGACGTTAGAGAGGGATGAAGGTGATGCAAATAAAACTGCGCCTCGCTGGCTCTGTAGGAACTGCGCACGGTATTTCACAGCAATTAGCGGCTGCCTGGCAGACAAGCTTCGACTTTGATAGTGGATTGAGGGCAAAAAGCTCTCAGTGTTCGAATTTTGACTGTGGGAAAGCATTATTCATAAATGATCATGTGTGCATAGATTACGAGAACGACTAAAACAATTTTTCCAGTAATTTTAATTGATTGATGCTTTGAAAATAGGAAATGCTTGATTTGGCCTCTTAGACTAACGTAAAGCGAGCCCGTGGCTATTTACATTGGAGACTTGAAAAGCTACAGAACAGCTTGCTGCGACCAAGGTGAAAGAACAAAGTTCAGAACAAAACAAGCAACAACGAGTAAATCAGAACAAACTTCAAAACCCTAGTCATTCTGGTCCTTCTCAAAGTTCGCAACCTTGAAGTGCATCAGTTGTGCCTCGTTAAGTAGGAAGCCGATAATTAACACTTAGAGTTCTTAGCAAAATCATTACGCAATGGAACAGTACGTCGAAATGTCCAGCTATGTGTCCGTTTTGTCGCACCCAGCCTTTGTTGCAAAATCCTTCCAGTGTCTTAGAAAATCCAGTTCACGACATTTGTAAGCGTTTTGTTGAATTGCAAACCAGCCAAGATTACAGAACCACCCACATGCAAGCGAAAAAAAAAAAAATTCATTTTCAATTCATTTTCTATCCAGCCTCAACAGAAGCGTCCGGACAATCTTACCACGTCATTATCGACATTGAAAGACTCGTCAACATCAAAACGCAAGCAAACAAAGACTTCGGCCTAGCATCTTATACACTAGAAACAAAGACTGTCTCCAACATGTGTAAAAATCTTCTCATCTAGAAAGAACTTTATGATCGATCAGTTGGTCTTCGAATAATTCGATACTTTGTCATGGTTCTCCAGACAAACTTCTTTTAACTAATCAGTTAAGAGATGCTTCCTACCTAGTGCATAAGATGCTAGGTAGGAAGCATCTCCTAACTGATCATATGAAAGAAGTTTGTCAGGAGAGGTATGAGAAAGTTTCGAATTATTCGAAGCCCATATGATCGACCATAAAGTTCTTTCCAGATTAGAAGATTTTTACACCTTTTGTGGTTTGTCACAAACGCAACGATCTCCTAAATATCTTTTCAATCTACAATGACCACGAAGAAACCAGCTGGCGCCATGACCCTCAGCTTGGTTTCCAGCTAGGGTGACGCCTTTATCCACTTCCTTGCCGACAGCGAAACCTGATTGCTAAATCCTACTGAAACGCGTTGCAAACAGAAATCATTCAAATATTTGAAGCCTCTAATCAGACAGGGAATGCTCTCTAGCAACAGCAGCAGTGCACCTCGCAGCAGAACCCTAACAAATCCGGCAGCGGAAGTTAAGACGACGACGCCAATTCCTGCAGCGATGTATTCTTGCAGCAGAGACGCGCAGCAGCGGCCAGCCGTGACAGCAATCTGAGGCAGCTATAACCTTTGTCAGCTCTGGGATACTCCATTTACCTTCGTCAGCTCTGGGATACTCCATTTACCTTCGTCAGCTCTGGGATACTCCATTTACCTTCGTCAGCTCTGGGATACTCCATTTACCTTCGTCAGCTCTGGGACACTCCAATTACCTTCGTCAGCTCTGGGATACTCCAATTACCTTCGTCAGCTCTGGGACACTCCAGTTACCTTCGTCAGCACTGGAATACTCTCACCGTTTGCGTTCCTATTCAACAATGAATGCTACGCTGACGCTCCAAGGGAGAAATGAGCTCTCAACGTTCAGCTTAAAAATCTGAAATCAAGTAGGGATGTTTTAAGGACTTGAAAAAACTGTATCAACTGGAGCCGTCTTCTGCAGACGTTAAGAGCTGGGTTAGTTAATTAGTTTAATAACGTCGACAAAATTTGATGAGAAGTGAATTTTTACGTGGACTGAGATGCAGTATATGCTGAGTCTGTTGATTTAATTGGATCTACAAACTGGACTCGTTTGTATGTAATGACACCGATAATATGACGAAATCGATTTTCGACTCGTCTGAACCCACTCGCTGTGAATTATTTTAGACTCACGAGGTGTATATATCGAACGTCTTTATCAAGTTTTGCGATTTTTTTAAGCAACATGCTGCGTTCGTCCTGTGAAGTTAGAGAATGATTGCGTGTGTCTAAAAGAACGTTTGAACGCGAGCGCTGCGATTCCCTCAGGTTTAGAAGCCGGCGTTGTTTTCAGTACGGAGATAAGTGGCAACGATGTACGGTCAGAAATGCATTGATTACTATCATTGCATTAAAAAAGCGTCGAGTACTTAGAAAAGCGATACAAATCGACCAATGCTAGCAGAGTAAGGAATCCCAATCAACACTTCTCATGCTTCAGAACGCGCTTCACTGGGCGGCTGTGAGAACGCTGTACGAGCGAGCGTTACGCGCTCCTGCTCTATTTCTAAAATGTCTCACCTTATGACGAATATGATTCGAGAATTCCTCCAGATGTTGCTTGCATTTAATTCACATTTTACGAACACCAGTTTGACAAGCATTGGGGTCTGATCCGCTCTCAAACCATAATGGCGCCGACCGGTAAAGTTTGGCAGGGTAAACATTTTCAATTCTTTATTCATTTTCTCAAGCGACACTGCAACTTCAGCGAGTGAAAATCACACGTGATAGCAAAAACTAGCGGAAATTTCACCAAATCACTGGATGTTGACAGAGACGTGACATGCTACTTTCGACGCTCCAAAAAAATGGAAAATATAAAACGGATGAGTGACAGCAAAAACAGATGCAACCTTCTGACTGCTTGCGCTGGCTACACGTACCTCATCACTGCTTGCGAGAGCGCGGTTCAGCCAACGCTGAATTCTGGGGATGAAGGAGAAAGTCTCCTACTGAATGCTAATTAAAGAGCATTTATACATTTGGTGCGAGAAAAATAACAAAACAAATTTGAAAAGAATGAAACATCTCCAGCACACCACAATGCATTACATGTTGATTTAAACAACGTGCTGTACGGTGACTAATGATGTATTTTTAATTGTTGATTTTACATCCGGTCTGGAAATTGATTCTCAAAATATGCTTCAAATAATTATTCTAAGTGTTAATAATTCATGATCTTCTTGAAAATACGCATAGTCACTTTATAGGAGAATTGCAAAAATAAGCTAGCAATGAAAGATGAGGAGTGGTTACTATTTGTCATTGGGAAAGGGGAACTTTATCCTACGGTAATGAAGTAGGGATTTGAATTTTTCCCTTCGCTAAATAATGTTTGGATAAATTGAATTTATGACGGAAAGTAGAACCTTGAAGCACATGGTTGTTTTATTTATTTATTTTGTATTTTCATTTCATTTCGTTTTTGGTGAATGAAATAAAACTCAGCGAGTTCGCTGTCTACGGAAACCTCAACGCTGCTGTGTATTTTGTCACTGATTCACTATCGCCTAGCACAGCCATTTTCCTCGCGTAGTTTCAAGTAAACACGCGCAGTTAGTACACGACGAAAGATAGAGGTGAGCTGATGACACATGGGATCACGGTCCTCAGACCACACGAACTTCGCGCCCCAACTCCACTCACGACAGTGAGCGCTTGCATTAGTAATGCCAAGGCTCACACACTGAACCGGCAAATGTTCAAGTTGCTACAGATAAAATCCCAAACTATAAAGAAATTACTATCATGTCATGAGCAATTACATCTTATAACAAACCACTAAATCATTGGTTGATGCTCCTTGTAATTAAATTAAGAGACGAAATGCATATTTTGCAACAGGATGTAGTGGCTAATTTTCCTTCAGTGGAAGAACTGAAGGATACTTACCTGCGTTGCAGGAGTAAATTACTCCCAACAAAGCCATTATTACCGTTGATTTTTCCTAAACGGCCGAGGCAGTGCTCGAAATAGGCCATAATTTGTAGAATAATTTGGTGCCAGAACCTGGCACGAGCGCCTTAAACTCTGCGGATTTTACGGCCAGAATTTAACTTCCAGACTTTGAGATTATGTCAAAATGAGCAGATAAAAAAAAAAAGATGAAAGCGAGCATAGAAAGGATGAAGAGTGGGAATAACTTTTTGACCCATGAGGGGCCTACGCGATTCATCAATGTCACAATTGTTCCACCATACAAATATCATTTCTAACATGAAATGAGGCGTAGAAGTAAGATTTTTTCTACACAAACGTACACAAAACTGCACATGTTTGCCTAGAGCAAAGTTCTTAGGCTTAGGATACTAGAAAATGCATTCTATTGCCCTCAAATTTTTATTTTAAAGTGAGAACCAAGGAGGGAAGCGACCACCTTAATTGTCCAATGACGATCTCCAGCTTCTTTAAAGATAAAAGCAAGATCGTGCAATTAATTAGAAATGACGCGAACAAAAGCTTTTTTCAGCATGAGAACACAACACACACACAAATATCCATCGTATCTCGGCATGGCTACATATCAGCACGATTACGTAGAATGCTGAACTGTCTTTCAACGTAAATTTAGTTCTACAACACGCCAATAAATCCCCAGGCACATTAGGATCAGCTTTCTCACACTGATGATCATAACTGATGATTATCATTAATGATCACTGATGATCATCAGTGGTCATCACCTCTAATCACCAGGCTACATTCCCTCAGTTCACACGGATGTCATCGTACCTACAACTGGAACCCCACCAGAGCCACGCATCAATGAATCGTAACCTCATTGGGTACCTTGTACTTCTCATGTAACTTTTATAGAGCGTGATTTGACTTCCTCGGAGTGTCACGTTAATTTTACAAAATTATTCATTAGTACTGCATTACACACTGATTTATGAACAGGAACAATGCTTCACTTTTATCGCCAAAAAACCATTTATTGGTCATTGAATCCTGTAATGTCTGAAAGAATTCGCTGGACCGTGACAATCTATGTACAGATAGTTTGGTTAATGTCACCTACTCTTTGCTTTCCGCCGCTTGAGTGCAAGCATATATTTTATTTACTTATAAAAGCAGTAGCTTCAACGCACCTCAAAATTAATGCAGTCACTGAGGTTTCTGTGACCAATAGCAACGAAATATGAAAGCATGTTGACAGCGATGTCTAGCTTAAAGCTCTGCAAAATTTTGTTCAAGTATTTCAGCGTGCTCGTAAAAACTTTAGAGCTTCGCTGATATACCCCACGTTCAAGAATGAGGGGTGAAGCAGTAACATAAAAGTGATCATGCTCTGAGACGCCCTGATGCGTTCCCTGCCACGAGTCGCAAGTGTTTACCAAGTTTTGTAGACCAGAAGACAACTGATATGTTGAGCATTCACTTGATAGTTTTAGCAATCACGGTTATACTGAAGAATGAGTGTAGCGATAGTATGTAACAGTTCATACATTAAATAATTACTCACATGTAAATGCAATGAGAATAACTGAAAATATTCTGTCTTGAATTGAGATTTCCGAGCAGGTTACTGTTACAAACAAAGTTAATAATATTAATGTGATGATGTGGTATATTCTCATATAATGCAACAGCAAATCATAGACTGCAAATCTGCAGAGAGCACGACTCGCCACTGAATAATTAAGATAGAGGAAACGACATGAAAGACAAGCTGCCAGTCATCTATTATAGTTAAATAAATTAGCTGGGATAGCTACGGCAGTCGAAAACGAAAGGAACACCAGGAAAGAATGCCATTCATTCATGCAAGTATCATCATTCAGAGAAGGTTGAAATACATGCTACGCAGAAATAAGAACAATGCCATGCCACGAGACGGACGCGAGTACAGCAGAGCACTTTCGTCAGAGCTGAAGGAAATACGATCCCTAACAATTATAGCAGGAGATTGGCGCTGAGAAACATGACATAACTGCCACTCATATGTGTCAGGCGGACATTCCTTTGTCTTAGAGCGGGCACAACACTCCTTTTTCTGTTTATTTACGACCAGCTTTGGGCTCTTAACTGAAGAAAGAATGCGAAATCTCAAGCAAAATATGTGCTTTCATTTAGACGCTGTAGCCCCAGGTGCTGAAAACAAAAGATTGCAATATGCACAAGGGATCATAATTCAAGAGAATGGCTCTGGGGTTCTTCGTTGTTTTTATTTGTGAATTTGATTTCAGGTGACTTGAAATAATTTTGCTGAAATTACCGCTCTAGAGAACTGGTTCTTTTCGTTTAAAAGAAAATTTCGTTTTTTGAAAATCACTTTCAAAAGCACAGGAGAGAAAATTAAACCCACTAATTGCGGGCTTTCTCTTATAATTTCACTCTGATGACTATTTCTAATTCACTATGGAGCTCGACAAATGAAGACACCAATGTTTGCATTGATATATTGACTGTGTTTGCAGCAGCCTTTAAAGCGAAGCTTTACACTACATTGTACTGCGCTGCAGCAAGCAGTGAGCACGGCGGCTCAAGTCATCTAAAGCTTTTGGCTAAACTATTTCCAACTCCCACCTCACTGATTTTGAGGTATCCTTGAGATCATTGGGAAGATGAATAAAACGTGCTCTTTAAAATTACAGAAGTCATACCGCTATAAGGAGAACTAAATGTAATGTAATGAACTGAAATCAATTTCTGAATTTTTTGTCTTGTTTTTATTTTGAAATGAAACTAAGCAACATTTCACGATAACTAAGCAGGTAAGAAGTTTAAATTTCCTCCACGCAGTAATGTAAAAAGAAACTGAATTAAAGAAGGTTGTGAAAGATACAGCGTTGTGTTTGCACTGTTCCCCCCTTGGAAACTGGGAGTAAACAAATGCGTCTGTATGTCTGCTCGGGTATTTAATATTTGGAAGCAGAACATTGAAATTCACTGGTAGAAAATTAAATCTATTTTACCGAGATTAATTTGTAGAAACAGCTAAATCTGAACAAGCATAACTGGACACTTCAACTTAGTGCAATAAATGTGTCAGGCTGCAACAAATACATTTTGTTCGCCTAAACCCAC
>JACJUY010014430.1:0-11211 GCA_014220935.1 Platorchestia sp. MABIK | reverse complement strand
GGCAGGAAATTTTTAACTTTATAAAGGATTCCGATAGATTTCGATAATTTAAACTAATATGAGCGATGTGTTCTTTGAAGGTCAGATGTTTATCTATTATGATGCCTAGAAATCTAAGCCTAGAAATCTAAGGATGCCTAGAAATCTATGTATATGACTCGACTCTAATGACCTGCGTAAGAGAGAGAAAAAATGGGAAAAACCACGAAGTACCGGCAGACTTGGTAAAGCCTCAGCAACAGGCATCTTTCGTACCTACAGTCACTAGTTCAGAGTAGTCCTCCTCAAACTGTCAGACGACATGTGCAGGTAGTTTTTTCCAATAGACCAGGGAACCGCAATATTTCTTTCTAAAATTAATTTATAAATGCTTCAATCAATTTTAAAGGTGCGCACCATGAGGGCTTCGCCGACTAGCTGACAAGTTGTTTACTGAAGTGAATCAGACGAAATAACTGGCAATTTGTTCGGGTTTCTATCGTTCCTAGAAAATGAGGTCATCGGTGTTTTGTACCTAATTAAAGTGCTACTTTCGAAATTTTGTACTTGAGTCTTTCGATTCAAGAAAATGAGCTGACTGTCGTCTTGCAATTAAGTGCTCTGGGTTTTCATGTGGAGAGTCGTCGGGTTGATAGCATTTCCAGCTCGATATTTTTTTTGTTGGGAAAAGGAAAAACTTTTCATTAGCCCACAGTCTCTATATTTCTTAGATAAATACCAGCTCAACAGGAGGTCACTCGCATTGCGTCTTAGTATTAATTATAAGGCGATGCAGAATCTAGTGCACACAAAACGTATACCTTGAATAAAATGAAACCTCATTTTAACATTTTATAGCCTCTGAAAGCCTCTGATATTAAAAAAAGGAAATATACCAGCAAACGTTGAAAAATCTATCGAAATTATTAAAATATTTCAGTAACCCAGATATTTTCCGAAAAATTAGGGAAGATAATTTTCAATGTGCGCTGTTGCAGTTTATGTCTAGCCTATTTAGGCTTATTTTTAAATAAAATTTGGCCGTAAGACACCTCAGCATCTGGCAACCACTGCGCCCAAGCGCGCGTATAAAAGATGCGGTTGAGTAGGCTTCGCGTCAGTGGGTTGGGGACCAAAGTGTGCGTAAGTTGGGGGCGTGCGCAGTGACAAACATTGTAACGCGCGGTCGACGGGTTTGTGTCGTCCTTATATTTCAATGAGCTACTCGCTGCTGGTTTGATTCAAATTTAAATTTACTCTGAGCAAAAGAATTTCAGATGAATACGAGCGAAACTACGTTTCAAATTCAAAGTTGTGAACACATTATGGTAAATTCACCATAAATGCATAAAACATGCTCGTATATCTTTTAATACGATTGATTTCGACACACATCAAAACGATAGATATTCTTTCAGGTATCATATTTGCTCTACATTGTGTGTAACAATTATGCTAAAGGCCTCTATTTTTAGTATATTACAGTATATTGGCACAACACGGAAACTGGTGAGTCATAATAACCACCAAGACAGACTGCTCCTTGAACCATATTTTGAGGAAATATGGTCTGTGTTTTTAGTCGCTTATTTTGCACATATTCTGACGTTCCTTGATAGCCTCTTAATTCAAAACCGCTAAACAACGGAAATTAGTTTAACTCTGTGCATGCGGCCGCGGCAGTGCGATGCGTGCATTAAAGTGACCTTCAAAGGTGTTTTGTTCCCACCAAGTGAGCTGGTTTGCTCCATTCCATTTGGACGGAACCTTCGCAGTGCTCAGGAGTTAAGGGAAAATGCTTTGCGTGACTTCGAAACACTTCTCAGTCTCCGTGCAACTAGCAATCTTTTTATTTGTGGTGGGAAGAGCTGAAAAGTGGGATAATGGTGTCCGCGAAACCTCACTGCTTATTATTGCCACAGGATTCTTATCTGTTGATATTGTTTCTAAGAGGGCTCATCCATATTATCCTTTTTTGTTTTTCGCCATTTCTGTGGCGGAAGCGTGACTACCGTCGATCATTTTCCTTACCGTTAATTTTTACGTTTGTGAAATGATCACTACCACTGCTATCGAGGTATTGTTGTACAGTCTCCACTGGGTAAAATTTAATACCAGTTTAAGATTTTATTGTTTAATCCCTGCAACAATACTTGGGCTGTGCAGAGCAAGGTCATAAATTTTGCAATTATGACAATTTTTTCGGAGCAAAATTGTTACTCCTGTTTGAGACTTCCGCGTCGGTCCATTCACAAGCATTACTTTGCGGTAAGCGAGGTAGCCTCCCGTTCACATAACACAAAATATTTATTCAAACATTTACTGGAGTCTCAGCATTGCTTGAAGTTATCAAGCCCTGCTACATACCCTCGCTTCCCATTCATTTTGCCCTGCTCTTCCGTATGGGCACGCTGTGTGTGAGTAGACGAACACGTTAATTTATGGCCTGGAGGCCTTGACAATCCCAAATTTTATCACTACACAAATCTCCTGTAGCGACGAGGGTGAGAATGCTGGGGATTCCTGAGCTCCACTGGCAGGATGTTTGCGTTTAAAGAATCTTTCTCACTCGAGTGGATTTAGTTTCTTTATTCTCCATCCTGTCACATGTTCGTGCCGCTGTTATCTACGTGTGTGAGTAGGCAGTTGGGGGCGAGACGCTTGACTTGAAGATGCGAGACAAAGCATTCGCTTCACGGAATTGGTTTTACCCGAGGTTTGGTGCGGGTGTAAGTGAACAATATAGAACGCTGACATAATCGCCTAACGAAAATGCATAATTTACGAAATAAGTAGGGTGGCATTTACTGGTGTATTTAGGCTTTCTTGAATATCTCGTGCAAGACACTTCCAGAATACATTTTGTACCAACAGTACGAAGTACCGTGAACTTTTGTCACCAAATCGAAGCTCGTAGATGTTCGTCGAATGCCTCCAACACGAAGAATTAAGAAGTGCAGCATCAAGTCCCTATGTTAAGTGCCTCAGAGACCTGGGAGTTTCTGAAGGTTAAATACTGCATATAGCGCTTAGAATATTAGCTGCTTATACGAAGTGTGCTTTATAAAGTATCAACTGCTTGAATATTCTTGAATGATGATTTCAAAAGAGACTTGAATGCAAGCTGTGTATCTCTATGAAATATCTATAATGCATGCAAATTGTTAACTGAGATTTTAAAGATCTTTAAAGATTTTAGATTTGAGTATTTGCTGTGTGAATTTTTTGAGTAACGATATTTGCTGTACAGTACTTTTGAGAATTACGTCTACCAAGAAAATTCCTGTTACCAACATACGGTATTAATATGTTTAATTCTTGACTCCTTGAAATTTTACTCAAATATGAAAAGAATTTGATCATACTTCTTGGTTTTTGTTTTCGAAACGAGGATTTAAATTTTCTGTTTATTACATGTAGAGAAAGTTCATGTACGGTTGCAATGTCGTCACAGCGATAAGTGTTACATCATATTTTCTGTAACTTACAACTGGAACTTACATAGTTCCAGATCTAGCACAAACTGTTGATAAAATGAAACAAATGCGTAAATCTTGTTCCAAAAACTTAAAATTACTTTTATCTACTCTTCCATTGAGGTCCTAAGTATTTTGAAAGCGATCATTTTGAATAATTCAATTACATTTTTACTTTGGAAAAGCGCTCCCGAAAGAACTTTTTCCACGGGATTGAATGAACAAAGGGAATCGTGCTCGATGAATTTCAATAGCTGCGCCTTGCATCACTGTGTAGCAAACCGCGCAGGTGTTCCTCAGGTGCGCAGCTGCGGCCCTCGTGACTTGACGTGACGGTTGTCCAGACCCACCACGGTCCAGACGCCGCAGTGCTTGTTGTGAGGACACGCGGTAAGGGAGTGCTGCAATACATCCCCAACTCGTGATACTTCAAATCACTCTTGTCGTACGCGGTCATCATGCGCTAGTTTGAACATGCCCTCTGCCGAAATTCCACGCCTAGTTTGAATTAGAATTTTTTTATTGGGAATGTTAACACTCGTGCATTTTACAGCTTGAATTAAAATAGAGTGGAATCATTAATTTTGGGCGGACTTCATGCGCGTGATGTGTTTCTGAGCTCTCTGTCTTCCACATCTGCGTTCGTTCATTTTCATCTTCATTCGTCATGGCTTGTGCACACTTGCCAGCAACGATCCTGCTTCTTGCAGCTGGAAAGTGCGCTTTAGCGTCATGAGCTAAATCATTCAATGAATTTGACCTGCTGACAGCTGATTGCAGAACTGCGCGCAACCTTAAATCTACTAGAGAACGTTGGGTATCCATTACGTTTCTCGGACTCAAAGAGCTTTTTCAAGTAAAAAGTAAGATCCTATATTTTTGTCGGTGCGAGAGAGGGAATGTGTTGGATAGAGCTCTGCTGGTTAGCTCACAAGTGCCTGGTGTCGCAGCCCATTGCGTTCGTTTGGGCTCCTTGAGGAGCTCGACTTGAGCCGCGTCTATCGGGCGCCGCAGGTGATGTTCTCTACTTGACTTCGTTCAACAGCCTCGAGCTTCCACTGCTATAACATGAATTCTCCAGGCTTTTGATTGCTTTCGAGGGGCTAGTGATGTTTGTGTTTTGTGTTGCTCTCAATATCGTAATGTTTTACGCAGATCATTAACTTAAAAGATAATTTTATCGCACAAATTTTCAGCCAAGATAAACATAAAGAGTCTAGCTGTGTGGGAAGAGTTGGGGGTGTAATTTGTTAGATAGCTTACAGTTATCATTTAATGCTTGTTTTTTACTTTCCAAGTCCTGAATGATCAATTTACTTGCCGTTAAAGCGCTTTCTCTTGTACATACTTATCGAGGTAATTTTCAGCTTTTGTCAATTAAGCGAAATTGAACATTTACCCAACGTCTATATTATACGTTAACATGCAGTGCTTCGTCCGTCTGACAGTTAAGACATAACACCTGCTTCAACTAGCCATATCTTTAATTATTTTAAAATGAAAAAAAATTACATTAAGTTAGGAAAGGGAAGTTGCGATACATTGGCGTAACATGTATTTCATGTGCATTTTATTATTTTCTTCAGCATTTGTATAAAATGTTAGAAAAATGATAATTTATGCACAATAGTCTACGCAGTATTATGGATACCGTTCAGCTATATATTTCCGAACAATCTTAAAATGGTTCTTTATATTGGAGGAGTTACACTATCAGTCTCCTCCTTCGATTCCATTGCTATATTATTGACAAATGAATTCCCACACGCCCTCCTAGTTAACACAATGCAAATACTAACAAAAAATGTTGTCTTATCCGTTAACGAGTTGTTGCTTGCTTGGTTTGTTCGTTAGTCCGTCCCTGCCACGTGTGTTTAATGGCCGTATCTGTGATCCAAGTTTCACCAGTGCACAAGTATACAAGAATATTTATATCACGGGTACTATTAGGATGGATATATTTGTTTGTCATATTCATATGGAAAATTTATTCAAGGAACATATCGAGTCTTCATTTTTTACCGGCCGTATACACTAGTTATAGCTTTGATCGCTGGTCTCCTCGTGGAAACTATGATGATAGTGACCTGGACACGGTTGACTTGCGAGTAAAGAGATCTCTATAACGTGTTGAAACTTTGATTGCGTGTTGGTACATGTGTGTACCACTAGGTAAATCGCTCATTTACGTACCAATATGCATGAATAGCATTTAATTTATTAATTCACTCACTTAAATTAGGCTAAGATGGACAAGTTAAAACACAATCGTGAAATTAAATTTTTCCCGATGTTTAGAAAGCATAAAAATGTAATCAAGATGTAAAGACGGCTCTTCAAATTTGCTACCTCCGACCTTACCAAAACGAGCGTAGCAACTGCGTAAACGCATTTAACGTGTTAAGGGGTCTCGCAAAAGATGAATAGTTTTCTAAAATTTTACGTCTTCATTTAACTTTAACTCAGCATTTTGCAATATCGCTTGCTATTCTTGCAGACTAAAAGCAAAAGACTAACGAACCAAGTAGTATGCTGTGAAAGAAACAAAAGGTCGTTCTGAACACGGTCTAATGTTGACGACATAAACAGGAAACTTCCCTCAGGGGGCACGGCTATTGTATCACTGGAAATTAGCACTTCAAAGGAAGATATGCTAGGTCACGAGCTTGAAGTTAGGAAGGGCTGCCTTCTTTTCGTTGAAATAGAATATTGGTTTTTGTTCTGTCACTGACTATCTTGTTGCGGATCATTGCTGCTCTCTTTTTCAGCCCTTATTTCTTTCTGAACTTTTACCTTGCTTCATGAACTTCTTCCAATTTCGCTATTTGTATGAGCAGGGTGTGGGGACATATCTTGTGAATAGATTACATGTTTTTCTAATTCTACATAAAATAATGCTTACGTCCTTCCTCTCCTGGTAACACCTTTATTATGGTTTGGGAGGCTTAAACTAACTTATCCATTCGAACATGCGACCCGTTAAAATTGGAGAAAACTTGTACATTAAACTGCTCTCAGGATTTTTGTGTCCTGTCATGAGTTTTTATGGTATGAATATGGAAGAGGAAAATATTTCTTGGCTTAAAAAATTACGCGTGCAGACGAGTTCATTTCCTTCTTGACAATGACTCTGAATATATACTCTTATGTGACACAATTCTCACGATTTTTCTAAATGAGGCCTAGAATCATACGGTTCCGAGCTGCGCCATACATAGCAAAAATGAGTTATGAATGCCGAGATCTAAGTTTGTTTGAAGAGTAAGTGGTAAATACAGAAAGATTGTCGTAAAATGGGGAATCCCTTTATTAGTGGATGAGTTTCAAAGTCGCCAAACTTTGAAGACGTGTTCTGACGTTTATAAAAAGCGACACATAGTACCGTATGCTTCTAGGGGCCTTAATTGATGTAGTGAATTACCAATATTAATGATGCGATTTGTTTAATTCCGGTGTGAGCAGAAAATGAAGTTAATTGCAGTGTTAGTGTTGAGCCTTAGCTGCCTGGCGGTAGCCAACCCTACAAACACGAACACAGACAGCACCGACACCAAGGGAAAACTTCTCTACATTCTGCTGGACGGGTTCGTAATTGGGGATTATTTGTGTGTGCCGTGTGTTGATGTGTAGTGCAGACAAATTTCCCTAGACATGTAGTTGGGGTTCATAGTAAGGAATAAATCGTTTATACTATGTGTTGATGTGTAGTGCGGAGAAATTTCTGCAGACTTAGTGATAAGGTTCGTAGTAAGGAATTACTTGCGCAAGCCGTGCGCTGCTGCAAAGGGCAGAAAAATTTCTTTCAATTCAAAGGTGGATATGTGGGAACTTTAAATTCTCCGCGTGTATGCTTTTTTGATCAAACGAGTTATTACTAATGCAAATTAGTTTTTTTTTTTGCATTTGGAGCGGTAAAAAAAATCAATTTTAATGTCACTGCATGGACATGCAGTAGAAAATACTTCGATAGTTGTAATATCAAACACATTGCGTGCAAAATCATTTGAAATTTTATGGTATGTTTTGACATTCTGACGATAATGAGTTACATTATTCCTAAAAATTTACCTTTGTTTTCATGTAGTATTATTTTATTCTAAAATATCTGTAAGGCGTTTTTTAATAGTTTTGTTGGTTATTTAATTCTACTTACAGTTTGGTGAGAATAACAAGATATTGATTTATTTTTAAATTCTCGCTAAAAAGATAGGTCACCAGTTTAAAATGACTAAAACAATTAACTAAAACGCTGTACTAGTAAATTCCCTTGGTCATATTTTTCCGTCTTCTGACAGTACTTCGTGCAATAAATTTCATAGCTCAAATAGTACATATCACAGGTGACGTTTTATCTATGATTCGTTCACACAGTTGTCCAGTTGACCTTCACTTCCCGTGGAAATCTTTTCTCAAATTCATTGCTTCACGTCAACATCCACCGCAGGTTCCGCTACGACTACCTGGATGACCAAGCCGCGGCTGACATCCCAGGCTTCACGTGGATTATAGAGAACGGCGTGAAGGCGAAGTGGATGAACCCCCTGACCCCGTCGGTGTCGTACCCGAGCTGGACGTCGCTGGCGACAGGACTTTATGCTGAGGACCACGACATCGTCGGCAACTACATGTACGATGCTGTCAACAAGGACAATTTTGCGCTTTTCAACGAGACGCTCACTGGCAACAAAAAGGTTTGCCAAATCCTGAGTTGTGTTCATTTTTAGGGATTTTCAGGTATCATGGAGAATTTATCTTTTATTCAGCGAACAAGTTCGTAAAATTTCAGTGATCAAAAACTTAATTTTGGTGTAAAGTCAGGTTACATTGTATAGCATATATTGAGTTATTTATAGCGAATAAAATTATTTTCTCTTCATTAGATTGTTCTATTTAACAAAGCACAAAATACAGCGAGAGATGATCGTTTATTAGGCAAAACTTATCCCTAGAGATTTGTTCTGTTCTTCTGAAAATAGTATCATAATCATTTGTGACAATTCGTATTAAAATAAATGCCACTGGGCTGCCTGTTTCAAAACATTGCTTAACAAATGTGATGGGTATAAGAAACAATGCTCAAATTAAAAAGTCAAAGAAGGTATTTCTTTCGAAAGAGATGTGTTGACTTGGATGTATTTAGAAGCAATTTCGCACTGCACCATTGTCTAACACATTCGAACTGTGCCAGGGTTCAATATCCTTGCGTGCACGAGCTGACTTTGCTGGTCGCTTTACAGTATCACCTGTTGCTGGCTGCCTCGATCGCCCGACTTGTTAAAGGAGACATGATAACAGTGCATCTAATTTTGCTCGGTGTTAGTATACTTGATAATTTTTTTTTCGACACTGGCGCAACCACAGGTCAGCCTCGATTATTCTACATACGTAATTATTGAAGTAAATTATTTGGGTGCTGCTTGGTTATATTCTGCCCAACCTCGATTGAAGGGCACCATTAGTAATTTGATAATTTATTTATTTCATTTTAGAAGTAGATTCTTGACCGTTTTTCCTGCGTTATGCTTTTGAAGTATTTACAGCAAATTGGTCTCATGAAATAATTATCTTACCTTCATGGTTAGGAAAGGCATGTGGCGAGCGTTCCCCTTGACTTTACTTCTTAGCAACATAGAGCTGCTTCATGTTCAAGTTAACTCTTAAACGTCAGAATTTTTGTACTCATATTACTGTTAATACACCCACGGTCAATAGACTTACCCTGATATCAGGTATTCATAGCATGAGGAAGGAATCACCACTCGGCAGTGAACTTCAAAGAACGCAATGAAATGCAAGATGTTGAGACATTTTTAAAATATAACCATATTGTCCTCTGGGACGTTGAAGGTTAAGACACGGCTACCTCGATGACAGGAAATTACTTCGACCATAAGGACGAGAAGTTTTTATGCAGAGCAAAATAAGACCAGCTGCCGTGAGCTGACGCTTTGCCAGTTTTTGTCGTGCTCCGCGTTACCTCACAATTTAATTCAAATTTGGGGCTTTGATTTTAAAGAGAATAACAGAGTTGCGACGGACTATTGACAGCTAAAACAAGAGGCTCTGAGTGAACTTGTTTTAGCCCTTTGACGTGTAAATGAATTTCAAAATTGACTTCAATAAACGGCTCTGATAGATTTTATTAATTTCGAATTGGCACCCTGAAGTGCTCTTTGAAGTCTCCTCTGTTGAGAAACAATTCCTACCTCATTCTAATGCCGATACTTGATATCAGTGACAGCCTAGCTACAGTAGGTGCAATAGCGGTACAGCCTAGCTACAGTAGGTGCAATAGCGGTACAGCCTAGCTACAGTAGGTGCAATAGCGTTACAGCCTAGCTACAGTGAGTGCAATAGCGGTACAGCCTAGCTACAGTGAGTGCAATAGCGGTACAGCCTAGCTACAGTAGGTGCAATAGCGTTACAGCCTAGCTACAGTGGGTGCAATAGCGGTACAGCCTAGCTACAGTGGGTGCAATAGCGGTACAGCCNATCCGGATAGCCTTGCTCTAATTCTTTAAAAATCGGTTGAGCAATGACCGATTTTGAATAACTTGTCCTCGTACGTGGTGAATACGGCTGGCAGTTAAGCCTGTGATGAGACGTAAGTTACACTCTAATTTGAACTGCAACTCCTAAAATGTGATAATTTCTGTAGTTGTAGTTTTTAAAATTTATTGCTTTGGAATGTGGAGGAAAAGCCTTATATTTTAGCTGTTACGCTTGTTTTGTGGCGCTTGAGATTATTTAACCCTACAACGCAACATGAGCGTTAGCAGGATAATGGTAATGGTTAGTCTCACATGAACTCATTATTTGATTAGTCAAGGGTGCATTTAAGATTGAATGTTTTAAATCTGTCTACAATAGAATAAGGCTATACCATGTAATACTCTAGAAGTCATACATTTTGTTCTTGCTGACAAGAAGTTATATGTATATCAAGCTGCTCATTGTAACAGATGCGCGGAAAAGTATTCTTTTTACTTGTAAATCGATTGACACGAATAGTTAATTGAAATTGGTCAAGAACCATTTGTTGAAATGGTAAATCGATAAACACGAATAATTAGCTGAAATTGGTCAAGAACCAGAATAATTTGTTGAAATGGTTTGAAATGACATTGAAGTATTCCTGCAGATAATAGCCCCGTGCTTTCATGAGCCAAATTTCTGGTCTATCAAAGTCATTTTGTTCGCCACTTTAGCATTAGTTTGAAATTTTAGGAAGATTCATCTATGTAGCACAAAGAATTATACGCAGATAAATACTCACTATTTTAAAACAATTTAAAAAAACAATTTATTTACCACAGGTGATACAGAGGTAGAATGATTCTTAAGGCTAGGACAATGGTCAAACTTGAGTATAGCTACCTGTGGGCGCGAACAAGTTCAGCGACTTCCAGGGCATCCTACCATCACATTATTCTAAGGTGTACAATAATGTTTAACCTAGTTCACTTAACCTAGTTTCGCAATAGACTGATCACTGTGATAATTGACATTTAATGATGTATTTTACAATATAGGTCAAATCGGCTTTATTTAACAAGTAATATATTCGATAAAACGGTTATGAACAGACTGAAGATCGGTTATGTTACCTATGGTAAATCACATTATTTGGACCAGACATGAATGAGGCATGATGTGACTTGATGGTCTCACACGACTAGTATTTTGATAGGAAGTGAGATTCAAGATGTCTTTTGAATACTTTGTAAGAATTGCTTTCACGGATCTCCGCAGGAAT
>JACJUY010014428.1:4248-17625 GCA_014220935.1 Platorchestia sp. MABIK | reverse complement strand
GATCCTTGAGCTCATCTTGTACGAACCTCAGCTCGCACGGCTTAATGTTAGTTATCTTCAGTAATTCTACTTGAATCGAACATCGCATTAGTTAAACAACTGTAATTAATTTTTGTCCTTAAAAGTCGAGATTTACTCGCAAAGATGTTCACGGTGTTCTGTGTAATGTATTTTGTCACAATTTCCTGTTTGCTTTTAAATTTAGTGTCACCCATTGATAGCTTTCTTCGCTCTGGTTTCAAAATCAAAACTGAAATTGTTGTTCAATTTATATCTCTTAAAAAAATTATTTTACTAATAAATTTTTTCGAAACCTACCTAAACTGCGAGGTTGATCCTGTTTCATTTTTCCACAAAGCTAGCAACGCAAATTAAACTTGTGTAATTTGAGTATTTTTTTATTTTATAATGTTTCCGAAGTATTAATTTCCGTAGGCCGTAGATGAATAATTTTTACAAAATTGAAATATTTAAAAAATGACCATAAATCATAAGATTTTCACATTGTTGTCTAACTGACCAGTCACACTCGTAATAAGCTAAACTCTGGAAAAATTCCTTTTTTAACTTGAATATCAGAATCTATACCCTTACCGGTCCTAACATATCCTATCTTAACCTATCCTAAGCTAATTGAAGTCATCCTGACGTACCCTGTCCTACACATTTTTTATTTATCAAACAACAGTTGACCCAGTAACGACAGTTTCCTGACGCCAGTTAACCATAGCCATTATATTGCTTGGCGCTCAAATAGCCTTCGTGTTTTTCCCTATGTAATAAATGAAGGTGAAACCCTCGTTATACTTGCTCCAACACTCACTGCAAGGTTACCCGTCCGGCGTGCCATGGGAATTTTTGGCGTATATTTTCTTCGAAGAATAAAACGTTTCCGTGTATGATCTCAGGGTTTCACTGTGACGTGCTGGAGAGTTCTCTCTAGCGAAGGATTGTCAAACTCATGGCTGATGCTGCATGATCCTGGAAATCTACAAATAGTTCCATAAAGGTCGAACAATATAGAGTACTTCTGGATGTTCACTCAGAATCCTCCGCGATGGGCTTCTAAAGTCATGTTTCAAAAGTCTATAAGTTTCAATAATTCACAAAATCAATGTTCCACGGGGCACGATTCAAATGACCATGGCAAACTTACTAATTAAATTTTAAAAATGCGTCGACATTGGTGGTCGCAGCCAAAGTGATAAGCTTATCGAACCGTCGAGTAAGAAAATGTTTTTACATTCAATACCCAATACATTGATTGTAAGTTTCTTGTTAAAAAAGTCTCTTTTTGTCTACCTCTAAAATCACTGCGTCTTTTCTGCCCGGTTCTGGTTAAACAATTTTTCAATATTCTTCAGGAAATGGACATTTGTAGTAGACTGTATCGAGAATACGGCTTGCCAGAAGATTACATTTTGATCTGTATCAGTAACAAAAGGAGATTTTACATTTTCCTCACTTTACTACAGAAAGCGAAGGGCTGAATTTTGCTCCCTGTTAATGCCGAAAAGAGAGCGTGGATGACGACGATCGACATGCGATTACAAGTACCCAAGTATCGAAGCATACTCACATACACACAAACGAGGCTATCAGAGTTTGATAAGTATGTATATAAAAACTTATTCCATGATTCACTTATTAAATCCACTACTGGAAAAAACTCCCTATAATTCGAATTTCATAAAAAGAAGTTTTCATTTCTCAAGATCAGAAAGTCCAGTTTTAAGCATATTCTGAAAGGCTAGTCTAAAGTTTAATCATCACTATAATATGCATAGTTCAGTTCAGTAGGGTTCAGGCTCTACGTACAGTAGTTTTCGCTTGTACCCTTAGTATATGTTTGACCTTAACAAATCCCATCTCCAAATCGCCTATCAAGAACATGTTCACAGTTTGGGTTTGAACAGAGGTTCATGAAACTCGATTCAATATGAGTGAGATCGTTTCACAGCATTAATGTAGTTTATCCTGGTTTATGCAGTTTATCCAAATTTCAATGGGTCAAATTGATCAAGAATTTTGAAGTATTGTTATGGTTTGAAAGTATATAATTAGTAAAGCTTAAATTTATACATTTTTAAAATTTCAATGGGTCAATTTGATCAAGAATTCCGAAGTATTTATAACCTTGTAGGGAGTTTACCTTCCCATGAAGTTCAATGAGTATCAAAGCTATGAGTAAATATTGCCGCTGTGATTATTTTAGCATGAAGCTCAATTTAGTTTGCGCTCCGAATCATTGAAACATAAAAATCATCCCTCGAAAAACATCTTATGAACAGAAATCATTTTCTAAAGTCCATGCCAGCTAAGAGTAATTTAGATCGAGAGGCCGTAACGAAGACATTATGGAGTGTTAAAATTGGTCGGTTAATTAAGTGCATCCTCAAGTGCATTAAATCTTAAATTGGCCTTGAGTGCATCTAGGGACATAGATGCTGAAGGAATTTTCCACTTGCGAACTTGGGTTATCTGGTTTCAGTGATAGGGGCTGTGTTTCAATCGATATTGTTTCTTTTGCATTGTCCGGTCTATCCATGACTGAATCCTCTCCCTCAGAATACGCATTTTGCCATCATTGATTTGCCTGTGCTCGTCGCAGAAAAAAGTGCTGACTAATTGTAATTTTGCTCATAACTCACGTTTCCTTAACGTTCGTTTCCTCGTCTGATGGCGCCTCTCTTGTATTATTCTGGAATTTGCAACTCATTTCACGTCTCTTCCAACCTCCCCGTGATGACATAAGGAAATTCTGTGCGTAATTCAATTCAGTGAGAAATTTTTTCGTTTGCTTTTCCAACTTAATTATTTTTATACAAATCCCAGTTACGTCAGTGAGCCATCTCACAAAAAATAAGGCAAACATGATTTTGAAATTGAGATAAAATTAACTAACCGAGCGAGACATCCGACGCTAAAAATTTTGAACATTCATCCACTACATCACGAACAACTAAATAATAAACAATTTACCATCAGTTCCTGTGACTATGGGGGGCGATATTTATTTATTCCTTATATTTATTTAATTTTTATTTTCAAGTCATCTACCAAAACGAGTCAAAATTGCTACCAAAATAATTGACTTCAACGCTGCTCTTCTTGGCTTTTTAGCGCGTGACAGAGAATATTTGAGAACTTTGCGGTGCTCAAGGCCGATGCATTTGAAATTCCTGAGCGCTAATTAGGGGAGTGTTCTTATGGTGTCCGCACTCGTCAGCAAATGTTGGAGAAGTACCGGTGGTGTTCCTCAGTTGTGAACATCGATCCCGCATAATTGATAAATCGGCGAGGGTTTGACGCCCTAATGTTGATTTTTTTCTTCTCTTTCTTATGTATTTCTTCACATGCTCATGTTTTTTGCCTTCCCATTCTTCGTAAATCTCACTGATTTACACACTTTTTTTCGCTCTCATTTTTTCTCGCATCTTGCGTTTTTCCTCCTTTGTTTTTTTATTTTTCAAGTTTTTTCCAGCATTAGTCACAACGCGCTGTTTCTTTTTTGTCACTTTCCTGGTCGTGACATAATTTTGGGTTGACGGCTGAGAAAGGTAAAATCGTTGAGGAGCTACGTGTTCTTAGCAAGACTTTTCAAAAGAAAATTGCAGCAAGACTTCCGAGTTTAATGATAATATGACTCGCTTGGAGCGACCTAATTAGTTTGTCTAACAGTAAAATGGAATTGCATGGCTGAAAATTTAAAGTAAAGAAAACTGTAGCAAGACTTCTAAGTTTAATGATAATATAACTCGCTTGGCGTGATCTAATCGTTTGTCTAGCAGCATAATGGAACTGCATGGCTCAAAATTTATTGAGAAAACGCCTGTCCGAATCTGAACTTGAAAATTTAGGCTAAGCAACTGTTGTTCAATCTCATTTGCTCGCGTTATTTTCACCAGCGTAATTCGGGTTCATTGAGGACACTTCTGCCAATTACTGGAGACACCTAGAAGCTGTAGCAGTATGAATTAACTAGATAAATCTGCAATTTTGAGTAATTACACCCGCATAGTAATTACAGAATAATTTTTATCTTCCAGGAAGAAGATTTATCCACCTACAAAAGTACAATTAATACATACAATAGGATTTTCGTCTCATGTCAATAATTTTTCACCTCTTCTTGCGACTATACTGTGCAGGGTGAATACGGAAATCGCCAAGGACATCTCGTAAATTTACGAGCTTTTAGAATGTTCATTAACTTGCTGCGCACGCTCAAATGCGTTCCAAAGAAGCTACTCCTACTTGTAAACCAAAGGAAGTTGAACATTTTCATTCGAAATAATTTTTTCGTGCAAAATGTCCTCCTTTTCAATTACATTTTAAGAAATTAAAAGTGCCAGCGCACATTTTTTCATAAAAAAGTACAGTCGGTCCAGCATTCAATGCAAGAGCAGATGAAGTACGTGATAATGATATACTGAACAAAAACTTTGATAATTCTCGAGGTAAAAACATCAGTAATTCCCAGTATGCTGAAGATATGGGATGAAACCTCATTCAATTATGGAAAAGAATCTATATTATTCAGCAACGTGACACCTGCATGCATAACCTTGTCTACAAAAAACCATCGAGGAAAATCGGCATCCTTGGGTATTCCCTCAGCAGCCTCACAAAAACTTGACCAGTCGATATGGTGCCAAAACTTTGCGTCACCAGTCCGACGTTGCCACATCAATATGATGGAAAAACGCAAAAATGCGAACTTTAAACCAGTTTTTTCCTCAGTCAAAAAACCCTACTGTCAGCATGAATGAATTAATGGAACTGAATTGAAAGCAGATAAAATAAATTCATGAGCAGGTGTCAACTCTATAAGATTTGTGTTGGTCATTAATGCATGTAGGAAGTAAAACTGATCCAAGCAAGACCAATTATATATTTTAGTTTTGAGAAGTACAAACATTCGGCGTACCTTCTGAGGCTCACTAGCTCCTCGGCAACAAACAAGTTCGAGTGCGACTGGTTTTTAAATAGATTTGCCAGGCCCACATAAAAATTTGTTCCCAAAAAAAAGTCATCGAGCTCAAAAAAAATCCTCGAAATTGATTAGCTTGGATGCTGGCATTCCGGCCACACTAACTAACTACTTCAATTTTTTAAACTGCCGAGAGTAAGAAAAGTATGGATGTACTGAAATGTACACTACCTCATTACCTTTTCGTCATGGTAAAAGAATAACCTGCGCTAGAACGAATAATTTCAAGTGTTTGTTGTCATTCTCGCTCACAGTCCCGTGTCTGAACTACCATCTCGGTGTGTCACAAATCTAGTGTCGTTTTGCAATCTATTTCATAAATTTGTTACCTATCCATAATCTCTACTTCTGAAAGCCTACCATGCCATTTTTTCAGTCTCCTTCACTTCATTCATGCAGTTTTGGGCCTATTTTCCCCATTCCTTACTATATTCAAGCTTCGACAAATATGACCTACTTTACCATCAACATCTCATCGCTCTCGTCTTTTCTTATACGGCTGCGCTTTTCACTCATTGGAGATATGCGAGCACATTGTCGCTGATTAGATCAACACTTATATTCAAACGTTCATGAGAGGAAGTAGCGGATAAGACTAATTCATAAACCTAGTGATGTATTTCTCTAGTTGCACGGCAAGCCAAACCTATCCGATACCAAACACTGCGTTATGTTTCAGCTATGCGTAGAAAAGTTTAATTCTTATAATTGTAATCTTACTTAAAAATATTAACAGAATACTGTCATTCAACATACATTTGCTTCACCTCTACTGAAGGCGCACTCAATTCGCACACAAGTTAAGTCTTAAATGACTCTGTAAAACATTTTGCTAAAAATCTTCGTGATTTTCTCAACTGTCTCTTGAAGTATAACGCAGGTCGTTAACATCACTGAATTTTCAAAACAACGTCAAGCCTGATATTCAAAATGTTATGACAAGGTTGTAGCGTTCATATTTTATGTATGTTGTACTAATTCTGATTTGTTGGGCAGGTAAACCTCTTTCTGGTGGTGTGCTGCATCTTCCTGGTGAAGAGTCGAGAAGGTTCGAGCATTAAACTTGGCATCTTCGGAGGTGGCGTACTCGTTGGTCTAGGAAGGGCCATAGTGAATACCACCAGACGGAACACAGACACTCCTGTGTTGGTTCGCCCATCGGCAGCCGATGAACCCGAGGTAGCTTTGGACTACTTGGAAGATTACAATTCGGGAACTCGGTTCGAGTACAACTACGATTTTGATCCAATAGACCTGAATTACTCGTACGACTATGACACGGCTGTGGATGATGGACAACTACAAACGAACGCCTCCGAGAACAATGCAGGTATTTCTGACATAGAATCAAATCCTGTGGAAGTTAGCCTTGGAGATCAACCGATTCCAGATTTTTCGGACGCTCCAGGGGGACTGGAACCTTCGCTGGTCGGACTTACGCAACCAGACTACGACTATGATGTTGGTGTTGATGATGCTGTTCGTAGAGATGACACTGCTATTGCAACAAGTGATAGCTTCACTGTTAGACCTGCTACAGTTGAACAGGATAATGATGTACAAAATCGACTTAATCTTACTGTTCCGGACTACAGTTCAAATCCTGTGCCAGATGTAAGCGAAAATCCTCCAATCGATCTTCAAGAAATTTTTTCAGGAATCATTTCACTCACTACTCAAGAACCTCAGCCAATTTATGAATCAGTTATATCTAACGTTGTTTTCCCTCATTCGGAGATAGAAAATCCTGAATATGTCCCCGATTTAGAAGGTGAAGATACATTCAACCCTAAATATGGTCTAGGAAATACTGAAGGATCATCTACGACGTCTCCCACAACTCAAACCCAGGTGACGACAACCACTACCGTTGTGCCGACCACCACCACCACCACCACCACCACCACCATCGCAACTCCACCCACACCTCAAGAACAACAAATTAAACTTCCGATTGTAAGAGCAAAATTAATCACGAGGTACAGCCTCGACACCTTGTTCGCAGATCAACCGATTGCACACTCAGTGATACTAATAGGAAAAAGTTTACGAGCTTCTGTCCCCAAATACTCCATGGACGTGCATTCAAACCCAGACTCGCGTCCAGCAGCACTTCAACGTCAGGCATCTCGTCATCTCTCGCGAGGGAATTCTCCCAGAAATATTGCTCCATCGGCTGCCGTTGACGCAAAAATACCTCTTGCACTTTTGGGACCTCAAAGACAGGTTAGCTCAATACCGTACAGCAGCGTGCATCGAGAAGTAACTGTTCCGAGATCATCAATCTCACCTTCAAGGACAAATTTAAGTGGTATCGTGAGACACAGATCCGAGTCGAGATCTGTCTCTTCCCGTGCTGCTCGTCAAAAGTTAACCGATGAGCCTAGCAATGGATCACAAGTTCGTACAGTCGAATACGAACCTAGAACGCCCTCAGTACAGCACAAAATCCAGCAAACTTCAAGTCACTCACCCCAAAGTGGTACACTTCGTAAGTCTTCGCGAAGCCAAAGCGAAAGCTCGGTAGCGTATCAACGAGGAAAGCACTTACCAGTTGGCAACCTAGCTCAAATTCGCAACAAGAGAACAGTAGCTGAAAGAAAGGTGCAGAAGTATAAGAAGCTTGTCGACGGTTATCTTCCTCGCGGAGTTGGCATTGATCTCCGGCATCGTGATCGGTGGCAAGCTGAAAACGAGTCAAAAAGCGCGCTGAAGAACGGAAATGCAAAATCTAAGGCTAGCGCTCCGTATCCCAGTTCGTAGAGCTTTTGTTGATGCATAACCACTCTTTCTGAAAAAATGCCCCAAAAAGTAAAATTTCGTTTCATTCGTTCAATGAATGAGCTTTGTTATGTGGAATCAGCTGGATGTTATGTTATGTAAACGCTAGATCGATAGTAATCTTAGATTTAAGAAATTATTCGGTATTTTCTACCATTTGTATAATTTCTAGCCCAAACATGTCTTTTTCAAGCTAGTGTGTAATGACGATCAACTCGAACTACAATCATTTTTAGGAGTATCATTTAAGTAGTATGAATTATGTTTGAATACATAGATTCGTGTTTCTTCATTGTTGTATATCAAGTTGTTACTGTTACTTCGAAGCTACATGATGGAATTTCAGCGGTTTTGCTGAAGATATCATGGAAACTATTCGTTTATAGCAGCAATATCCGTATGGTTTTGAGTGATAGCAATATTTTCATCGTCAAAAAATCAAGATGGATAAGCATCACTGTTTGATTATATTTATCTGCCGACAACGAGAAGTGGCGGCAGTGACAATATGAATTGAAACTTTATGGCTACACTCGATACACTAGGACATAAAAATATCCTAGTGCACTGTGCAGTTCTTCATTGACATATAATGCAGCTCTTCATGTAAAATGTTTCATGCAACCTTGTAAAATATCTTACAGTGTAAATAGCTTGAATTAGCCAAACCGTGGCATTTCAAAGAAACACTCCTGGATATTATGAATTGAATTTACATTCAACTTAACTATTTAGCATTTAAATTAAGTTATTGAGTTACTTGTGTGTTTTGTTGTGTCCGTTTTTTCTACGTTATCTCCAGTAAGTACTGAAATGCTAGATAATCGCGATTTATTTAAGGTGAATACTTTTGGTTTCAGTATGGTCACTTCGAGGCTTCTTTCGGTTGGATGAGATTTGTATTCTACACACAATCTATTGCTGGTAGAGTCACAGATCTGGTAGAGAAGCTCTGACTCGATGAACGAAGAGACTGTTTCTGTAATGCGGAGTTGCCAAACAAAAAGTTCGTCTGCCGGGCTTTTTGATCGTTGCTTAACTTATTTAGAGAATCCGCGAACAAAGTTAGTGGATTGCACAAAATTGAAATAGGTCTAACTCTTGCTCACCGGACGACAAGGATAAAATTTCTATTTAAAGAAATTACCAATGTCTTGTGTGTGGGGTAGAGCGTTGTTTCTGTTTTGAAACATGGTACTGATACATACATGAACGTATGTACTGCATTTGTCAATTGAAGTAGTGTGTGCACTGTACAATTTACAGTTTTTGAAAAGATCACCCATTCATGATAATTTTGTATCATAAGGTGACATTTGTCTCATGCTATTTATTTATTCTAAATGGGACCTAGAATTCTTTGTTGCCTACGAGGAAAACCGAGAGCTAATTCTCGACTTGTTTGAATAAAGAATTAAGCTAGGATGATAATAAAGTCTGCGTTTGAGAAGAAAAAAAAGTCATTCAGATTTCAATGCAAAACAGTCCTGATCTTCCAAACATGGAGCATCAAGGTTTTTGTGAGGGGAGTCTTAGAAGCCGAGTGACTTTTTTGCAGCATTCATGTTTGTGAGTTATCTTGTTATTAAAGCCGATAAGTTTGATTGAGTCATTTGGAACACTGTGTAAAAGTAAATATGAACAAAAAAATGGGTTTCATTTAAACACTTGTCTTACTTCTGTTAGCGCTATCAGATTTCCTCACATGTTAGTCGAGTTCCAGTGACATGAGTTTACTTGGTGACATGTGGGGTAAAAGGGAAAAAAATTCATAGATTGTCTTCTCTATGTTGTGGTAATGTACAGATCAGTCAAATTTCACATACATCATAAAAACGACCATGGAGTCATGCCGAATCAAGATACAAATCAAAGATTTAAAAGAAGAAATTACGAGTTTCAAATTAATTTTAATTACACCCACAACAATTCTGCGTTTTGCTTTCCACTATCTGCTGCTGTTCAACAGTTTAGGAAGAGTAAAACATGATTAAGTTTGCTATATTTGTAACTTAAATTGACTCGTATTCCGTAAATTCCTATGAAGCACAGTAATTCCTTATTTCCTGCTTTAGGGCGCTTTTTATTATTCATAAGCAAAATAAAAGCAGTACTCCGTAAATTCTAATGAACCACAGCATAACTCATTAACTCCTACTAGGGCTCTTTTCATTATTTATACTTAACAAAATAGAAGCAGTACTCTGTAAATTCTAATGAACCACAGCATAACTCATTAACTCCTACTCGGGCGCTTTTCATTATATATACTTAACAAAATAGAAGCAGTACTCTGTAAATTCTAATGAATCACAGCATAACTCATTAACTCCTACTAGGGCTCTTTTCATTATTTATACTTAACAAAATAGAAGCAGTATTTCTTAAATTGTAATGAATCACAGCATAACTCATTAACTCCTACTATCGTGCTTTCTACTCGGCAAAATTAAAGCACCCCAGCGCTCAGTGGTTCAAATATCACAAAAATGTTCACGCAAATGAATAAAATTCTGAATATCATTCATCAACTGCTACGAGTCAATCTGTTAAGCTCCTCGTTGGTAATAAATAAAGAAAATGACACATTCAAATCAGTGCATCACATACGGGAAATAAGACAACTTGAACTCAAAACATGACAGAAGAAGTAATAGTGCTCCGCATTTCGAATTTACTGAAAAATGTGTCGATACCGTAAACAAACTAGCAAGAAGGATTAAAGATTGAAACCCGGAGAAAAAATCCCCTCAAGAACGATAATTGAATTGAACACTGTGTTGTTTCATTGAGGAACTATTTCAAGGAAAACCATACTCAATAGGTCCACCGAATTCCGGAATATGATGCAATCTGACGATGTGGACATTCAAGTGTCCATCTTCAACGAGAACTTCACAGCAGCTCTCGACGAATGCGCACCTTTCGTCACCAAAAAAAACAAGCCAGAAAGCACTGTTTGGATTACTGACGAAATTAAAGAGATGAGCAGAATAAAGAAAACTAAATTGCGAGAGTACAAAAACATTAGATCAAATAGTACTTTATACAAGAGATATAAAGAATTTGAAATAATTCTTCAAAAGAAAATCACTGAAGCGAAACAAACTCACTTCCACCAGAAACTCATAATGGCTAAAAATAACCCGAAGCGAACTTGGGAAATCATTAGTGAGGTAGCCCCATAAAAAAATTTAGACCGGATAAGTAATTTTAAAAATCCCTTGGCAATAGCCACGGATTTCAACACATTCTTTTCAAAAGTAAGGGCTCAAGTTTTCAGTGAGGTGTGTGCCAATCCTGGTGAAACGTCAATTGAAAATTCATGCCCCACTGCACCCTCGAAGGCTGATGTCAGGTGGAGACCACGTCCTATCGATTTACTGGAGTTAAGAAATTCTTATACTCACTAAAAAACACAAAGGCAGTTGAACATGATGGTATCAGTCTTCAATATATCAAAGTCAGTTTCCCAGTCTCAGCACCATGCATTCGTTTGATAATTAATACATCAAAAGCAACCAACACGTTTCCAAACCAATGGAAACACTCCATTATTAGACCGTTGCATAAAAGTGGTGACCTAAATACAGCATCAAACTACAGGCCCATCAGTCTTTTACCTGTCATGTCCAAAATATTGGAGGAAGTGGTGACAAATCAACTGTCATTTCACCTGGACGAGTCAAATCTACTCCACCGAAATCAATACGCCTATGGAAGAAACACTAGCACTCAAGACGCTCTGCTCTGTTTTTATTAATATATTCCTCAGTAAATATTTTCAAAACCAAAACAATACAGAACATGACAGTGTTCATGATAAAAAATACACAAGCAAAGAGTTCCAATACAGCTGGTGCAGGAACACAGCCTGCAAAAGTGTGTAAATTCCAGTCTTTTCATCATCCTCCGCGTAAGTTAGGTTTTATTTTGTAGTGAGTACTCAGGTAGTACTCAGGTATTTCCTGTATGTGATATACTGATTTAAATGTGTCATTTTCTTTTTTTTTGCCAACGAGGAGCTTAACTGATTGACTCGTAGCAGTTGAATGATATTCAGATTTTATTCAAACTTTAGTAACCCCTAAACTCTAGTTGTTTGAGTGTTCAGTAATTCTAAAATGCACCAATGTAAATTTACTCATTAAAAGTTCCAACTTCCTCGTTTTGTATTACCGATACGCACAGCAGGAGAAGCTATGTAAGGCAGCTACCTCAATTGCCGTAATAGAACTCAACGGCGCAGGCAGCACAATGCTGCCTTACAGTTATTTCAACCCAGAGTGTTGAACGTATTTTCTTTAGAAAGATCTATGCTTAAGGTTCTGTTTATTTATAATTTTCTAAGGTTGAGTTGTGGTTGAAACAAAGAAAATTAATTAGAAGGGTACATTCAACCCGAAAGTAATTTTTGCATTTACCTTGTCTTTTCGAATTTTGCTCTGTTTTATCCTGTAGCCAACGGCGGGTACCATTTGTGATGCCCATAATCCCATTTTTTGTCTGCGTCGGGATGTAAAGTTTGAGAAAATAATTGAATCACACCTCAGGAAATATATTTCCAACTTGCAACCTGAGGCATGCTTTTGAACAAATGGCGTCAGGTACAAAATTAAAAATCGATTTTTTAACGTATCTTCAAATACTCCTACCAACGCATTTCCGGAGATAACATTACTAATTGTAAACTCGAATAAATTTTTCTGAATTTCTTTATATTTATACATAAAAGGATAGTCGCTTAATCGCTGTGCCTGAGCCCATCATCTTCATTAGTAATCTACATGTAGAATTTTGGAGCTATTTAACACTTTCGAGCAACAATCTCACTCTCATTTTTTTCTCTCATCCCATTATTTGCATATTTTGGAGGAATAACGAGGGGCTGACAAACCTAAGATTTTGTGCGTACTTTGACCTGCAGGTAAATTATCATATTTTTTCTTATAGAAATTAAAAATTAGGCAATTTTTACCTTTGCAATTTAAAACCTTTTTTCAAGCGCACGAGCAATATAGTCGGCAATTTTATGAATTGTAATGATGATTTCGCTTCATTGCCGAAGAATTAAAATTCTGTCAATTACCGCCATGAAATACTCCGCAACCATCGTAAATTGCATTATAAATCAGAATAAACACTGGTATTCAGTAAAAGAGCTAGCACATTGATTCACTGCTTCAAAAGGAGATTTATAGCTATCCCTCAGTGCTTGATGTGTTTTGTACCACAAATACGAATAAACAAACAAACAAACATCGGCATCTACGGATGCTTTCTTTCCAATTGAAGCATGATATATATCACCTTGTACATTGGTTTTTCAAATGCCTTATAACTAACACCAGGACGCCATGACGCTTTCCCCCGGTCAAAGACCGGTACCCATTTCAGACACCTGGGTAGAGTGGCGTATTGTGCTTAGAATTTTTTCTCCCATACCCAACAGAGAAAATCACCACCAGCGCCGAGAACAAACAAAAGGAATGTAGTCTTATACTTGAGATTTTTATAGCATTTACGTCACCCATTCTTATACAGGGTGCGCCAGAGAAACTTACTTATTTGAAAGGTCAATAAAAACAAAAGTACTTCAGTTA
>JACJUY010014427.1:0-13199 GCA_014220935.1 Platorchestia sp. MABIK | reverse complement strand
TTTTTAAATTCTGCACTGAAATTGAAACGTCTTTCAAGTGACTCATAGGGACTAATTAAAAAGCATCAATAGCAACTATCTAAGTTGAGCTCACGATAATTTCATTTCAGCTAAATCTTTGTTAGAAAGTTTAAGTATAAACTCCAGGTGTGAAAGTATGCAGCGCGCAGTAGCTTTTAAAAACTTAATTCATGAGCAACTTTTGTCGAGAGAACAATTAGAAAAGCAAGGAAAAACGAAATGAGTTATTTAGAATGGAACGAAGTTCTTTTCCCCACACGATAATTTATTGAAATTTTGCGTTATCAAAATTTGTTTCCTTCGTTAAAATGTAGTAAAATATCAACAAAATTTAAAGCCGATGTATTGTTCAGGTGCCCTGTCCTTTTGAAGCGTAAACATTGGTATTCAAGTGCAGGTTTACCTACAAAATCTGTATATTGTTATCATCTCTGCCGCTATGGAAGTCCTGAACAATAAACACGAGCGGGATTTGGAATTCGTGACAGATACTGAACGGTTTCTCGTTAATCACTGCAGACGATACACATAACTCGGAATCATGTAAAACATTCGGGGCCTCGTGAATATTTTAGACGAATTGCACACTTTTTTTCCTGTGGACAACGCTGTTGAAATTTATAACCCTGGCTCGAGGCAGTTTCTGAGTGATAAATGGCCGACTATCACGCGATAAATCCGAAGGATCATTAGCTTACAGATGCCTCTCTGATGGTCGATCCCTGAGCTAACAGCTATATCTGTACAGCCTTTACGATCTCGCCCGCTTCTTTTGACAGACAATGCATGGATTGAGTAATTTCTGTGTCCAAAGGAATGTTTTTTTGTCGTTTAAAGACAACACACAAAAGAGTTCATATATGTTTTGAAATCAACAAACATAACAGTTTATTTCCAGTTTGCAATCCACAGACAAAATAATTGTACATAGCGTATCGATAAACAATTAGGACAGTCTGTTTCAAGTTGATGATGCATACACAAAACGATTTAGTCTTAGTTTGCCACAAAAAACTGGAAGATGTTTATTTTCATTTTACAAAGATTTCAAATGTCAGTGCGTTTCTAGTTCTCAAACAACATTGAAATCAGTTAATTTTCAATGGGCAAATATGCGCAAATAAATTTGTTTCGGTTATAATCAATGCCCGGAATGCAAAATTTTAAGCGAGCAGCAACTGCAAAAGCATTTGTTTTCAATTCACACAAAACACAAATGAGGTTAAGAGAATCTTTTGACAAATAAACATAACGCTCATTGTGTTTTCAAGTTCCAAATCAGTTTATAATGAATTAATCATCAGTAAACAGATTGTTTTACGATCAGGTTACAACTGACGCGTTTTTTTACTTAGTGGTACACTGCATATTAATCAATTTAGTTTAATATTCATTAATACGTAAATTTCTCACACTTCATTCCACGATCAGTATGGAAATGAATCCAAGTCAAATTCCCAATCATTGCTACCGCCTTTGCGAAGCGAATGTATTTCTATCACAAGTGGGCTTGCATTTACTCTCCATCAATTCACGAAGATTATACAATTAAGTTAACGACCTGCTACACACATAGTATGAGATAGGTGGCTCATTTTTATTAAGCAACCAACATAAAAGTCAGGTTTATATTAACTATGCTGAAACTAATGTTTATGCTCGTTACGGTAAAGCTTTAGGAACATTTATGTCATAAAGACGTGAGCGAATACTTCACACTCTTTATGGTCATGTATAGTTCATCACTGTACAGGAAAATTCATGGGAAATTGAAATACTAAAAAAATTGAACATTTCGTACTCTCAATGGCCATGTGGGGTTTACACCCATGGAGGAAAAATAATTGGAAAGAAGAAAATGCGTAACGTAATAAGATGCCCTAGAAGTCGCTGAACTTCATTGGGCCCACAAATAGCCATACTCAAATGTGTCCATTGCAATGGTCTTAAACAATCTTCTGAAATATTGCTTTTGGTAATTTAATTGCCTAAATTGGTTTAAAAACTTCACTCTTTATGATCACGTAGTGTTTATCGCCGTGGTGGAAGAAGTAATTGGAATACAGCGAAGAAATCCGTAACTTCATATTATTTACGATCATGTGAATTTTATCACCATAGAGAAAAAACAATTAGGGTAGAGAGAAGAAACGCGGCGCAGAGTTGCGTTCATTAGGCTTAAAAGGAGGAGGTTCATTTCGGAAGCAGCAGTTGTACAGTTGGCGGAGCAATCAGGAAAGTTGTAAGCGAACTTTGCCCTCCTCAGGCCTTCCTCAGGTGACCTTCGTTTCTAATCAACGGCTGAATGCGCATGACTTTTAATGTCGATTGCATTCGTGAGAAAAAATTCTTTGTTTTTCATTCGGGAAAATAATGCAACTAAATTTTCACGAGTAAATGAGAATGTATTCTGGGGTCTTAACTGAGTTTGTCATTTGGTCATTAATGCTGAATGATATTTGGGGACTTGTATACACGGCGTACGTAACGCTGTTTTAGAGCGATTTTCTCTTCCTCATGAATTATTACCAGGAACAAATTAATACTTTCATTTCAGGACGTTTTCTGCTCTCATCAGCTCAGAGTGAATTACAAAACAGGTAAAATTATATTAAGTCTCCATCAGGCTTATTATGGACTTTCCGTATGAAACTTTATTTTGTATAAGTGCATCGACTCATTTTACGTATTTCGCTAAATTTAACAAAGCGATTTTTATTACTTTAAGTCTTTAAGCTTAACATGCGAATCACATATCCAGACTATCAGTCTACTTTCCTAGCCAGGAGCGAATTTAAAAACAGTAACCTCATAATTCCAGTCGAACTTTTCTACCCTGGTCATGCATCAAAGGCAGTTAGTCCTCACGAGGCAGAAGCTAGTCCAATAAGTAACCAATATCACCCTCCATTTCATGGCTTATCATTCCCATGCATCCTAGTCAAAGCCAATCAGTGGCAAATTCCAGGGACCGCTCCAAAGACTGTCACCTATGGCTTCACAATATCCCTGCAGCTGGGATTGCCTAACGGTCAACCACAAATTCAAGCCATTTGGAAACGTACTCCATCAGCCATTTGGAACACCCGACAATCCATCACTTAAAAATTCATCAGCATCACAGGGGCTCCCAGAGAGCCCCTTTAATGCCCTCGACGCTCGGCTGTCACTCTTCGACGCCGATACGAAGTGACCGGTCTTGCAGCTCTCTAAACCCGCTTCCTTTGTTGGGTCGGAGGTACACGCGGCTCTCCAAGGCCTCGCTTCTATTCAGCGCTTCAAAACCGTTAGTTCAAGCGCCATTTTGAAGAAGTGTTTCACCTTTATTCATCGCTTCAAAACCGTTAGTTCAAGCGCCATTTTGAAGAAGTGTTTCACTTCTATTCATCGCTTCATAAGCGTTAGTTCAAGCGCCATTTTGACAAAGTGTTTCACTTCTATTCATCGATTTGAAACCGTTGGTTCAAGCGCCACTTAGTTGAAGCTTTTCAATTCTGTTAATCACTTTTGAACTACATTTCTAAGCGACATTCTAATGAAACGTTTTCTTACGAAACTTTGACGTTCGAAAAAGTGAGACAACCGTTTTTCAATAGTTACTAGCCCGTTTACTGCCTCACATTCCATGACTTAGAGACGACCTTAGGATGTTCATGACTAATTTTTAAAACGATGCTATTGCACAACACATTGATGCTGTGGTTGAGTGCCTCGTCTAATGCGTCGCTTTAATGCTTCATTCTGGCCCATTGCAACAACATGGGGTGCTAGTAATTCACTCAATCATTACATGCATGTAATGCACGGCTAACTATCCATACACAAACCTATCATCCCTTTTGGTTACAGCTAAAATTGGGTGCATTGCGTGCTTAAAAACGTCATCTTACAACTTTCACAGCAAAATTTCTGGTATTTGGTGCACGGCTAAATATCCCCACCTGCAACGGGCATCTCTATTGGTTGCAATGAAAAATTGCATGCATCTGGAGGCAACGAGTGACACACGTCATCGAGGATTGAGGATAGCGGTTCTGACTTCCTGCATTGTGGACCAAGTATAATGCTTTAAATCGCACAAGATCAACCAACGCTCACAGGGGAGGTGAAAAATGGAAAATGATGAGTTTGGCCGAAAAAAACAGAGTTGAGTTCGCCAAAGAAATTACTGGGGGAAAAATGCAAAGAATATTCGAAGACAAAAAAACACATCTAGTGCCAGTAGCTGGTACTTTTTTGGTAGAACGACACTAGATACCAGTACTTTCAGAAAGAACTGTACTCATCAAACTCAGTAAGAGTTGAAACTAAACGCTGGCAAAGCCCAACTGTCATGATTCAGAGAAGAGGTTTGAGCATTAAGTTGAGCATGCATATCACATTTTTTTTTAAATTACGTTTAAAAAATGGATTTCATTTAATATCATTTTCAGATGATCATGTTTTGATACACACGCTACTGAAACTGCCTCCTATGAACTGAAAAAACATTTCAAGGCAAGGCTGATGAGCTCATGACACCTTTCAGCAAAACGGTACGCACACGTCCAAAAAGAATTTTGGATTGGTTTTATGTTTTCCTATTCTATAGTGAGAAAACATGGGCTCCATCATCCCCCAATTTAAAACCATGGGAATTCAGTGTTGGCCCGTGTAAGAGGCTGATGCCTGTGCGTAGTTCCATGCCATTTTCGGAAATTTGAACTTTTTTCCTGAAGAAAGGGTAGAACAAAATTCGGCAGGAAATTCTGCGAGCATCAACAAGAAGTTCCCGAAGGAGACTGCAAAGAGATCCTGGCAAGTTTGTAAGTAAACTCAAACACTTCCTTTGGGTTGCATGAAGACCTTATCAAAGCAATGTGAATTGCGTATGAAAATAAACCAAATGATTTCAAAGAGTATTCAGGATAAAAAGATGATGGGTGTTGGAAATAAACCCACAAGTAAACCACTGGTCATCTGGAATGTTTAACAATAATAATATCATTATTAACATACCTTATTATTCCAAAATATTTTGCCTCTTGAAGTATTTATAATGAATTCCCCATCTTGACAAATTTCCCACTTTCACAAGTAATCATTTTAAGATCATTTCAGAAAGAACTATTTCTAAAGCGACATCGCTTTCGAAACTCCTAAACTTTGATTTTGATTTCTCTAGTCAATTAAAAAATTAGGCTCATTTTACGAAATTGAATTACATCAATGAGACAACACGCAAAAATTTTCTGGCCTCAATTTTTTTCGTTGTGAGTGATGAACAAAATTCTATTAATTTATATATGTATAGAATGTTTGCAGAGTTGCTCTGAATGATAAAACAGTTTGTTGCAATCTCTTTACCTCCTAACTTCGTAACAGAATTGCGATGAATAACAAACAGTTTGTTGCCTTCCGTTTACTTGCAAACTTCCTTGCTTGGTGGCATTGAATGTTGGATTTCATAATTGGTTTGTCCGCCTAAACTCTCCCCCGGGGAACTATATTCCTGAACGCTATATATTGCCAGTGAATTTGTATATATTTTAATGTTTATTTTCCTATAGGTAGAAATTTATTCCTATGTCATTTTAACAAAACAGATTGATCGAAGAAAGAAATGGCATTCATTTAAACTGTTCCCGTAAAAAAAAATTTACAAGTGAATTATTGCTGCAACTTGAGAAACGCCATCATTTTTGACAGCGGTGCCACTCTAGAAATCTAATAGCCGTGACCTAGATTCAGCTTTCAAAAGAAACTACACACGGATCCTCTCTGTCTTCAGGGACTTCCGTTTGTTATGAGAAGCATCGCGTCTCCGCTCTGGCACCAGAAATTGTATTTCGCTCAGGATCTAAAGCAATGCGAATCTGGTACGTAATATGAAAAATGTGTCCAAAGTTTCTAGTAATTATTGATGACAATATCAGAGCTCATTGAAACTTAGCATTATTTTTTAATACATAATAAAATCGGTCATCATTCAGAAAATCCAAAGGTAAAAACAAACATGGAATTAAAAAACATTTGCTACCAAACAAAATTAGGAATTTACTGTTTTTAGGGGATAGGCAGACTGCATATCATCCAGCTTTGGCTTTAGTCTATAAATGAAAAGAGATTCTAATATTCTGAGTTCTATTGGGTTACTTCCTCGGCCTAATACTTCAAAATCAGATAGTCTAACAGGCAGGTCGTATTTTTCTGCATGTGTGCGTATTGCAGAGTGAGGAGGTGCTGATAAAAAGTTATTATTACGGTGACTTCGTCCAGCATGCTCAGCCACACGAATACGCAGGCTACGGGATGTAGATCCAACGTATTCAGATGCACCACATCGTGCACAACTATGCTTGTATACAACCGAGCTAAGCATGCCTTTAGGAAGTTCATCCTTAAATTTGAAAAAAGATTCAACTGACAAGAAATTGACATGAATAAATTTAAAAGCACACTGCGTAAAAACCTTCGATAAAAGGAGGGATAGTTCAGATTTTAGTGTTTCCGACTGAGCACCAAAGTACAAAAGTGAAACGTAACATTGTTTTCTATCAACAGAGGCAACCGATGGAACATTTGTGCGAATAGAGGAGAGCAATCTTCTAATTGAGTTGTCTACTAGGCGAACAGGGAACCCATTATTAACAAAGTAGTTCTTTAGGAACATAAATTCGTCGTGGAGGAAACTTGTGCCGCCGTGTTGAGTGTTGAGAATGACCACTGCTAGTTGGTCGAAACGTTCACTTTTATCGATTTTATCATCTAATTAGTACAAAATGAGTCTAAGCGTTGTGTCATTAGTCTTCCTATTTTCAATTAAGATCTCCAAGAATTGGAACTTTGACTTCTTTAACTATAATAAAATCGAGCGTACGTACCCAATCAAAAAAGTTGATTTTTGTTAAGTTCATCATACAGAAATAAGTTTAAATTTTTGAACCTGTATCCGCGTTTAAAGAAACAGTAAGTTATGAAAGTCGCACAAGTTTAAACACCAATCTTACTCATAAGGTTCCAATGAACATTATCTGCAGAACTGTAAGTTTCAAGTTCAATTGAAATGTTTCATAGGTAAACAAGGTTCTTTTCTCTCCAGCTCTGCGGCCAACAATGAACGTTCTTTGAACAAAAGTGACCTCAGTTAAAGATTCACCAAAAACTCCAGCTCCTTTTCAATAAAGGCAAGCTGTACGTTCACTTTGTTTGCAGCTTCAGAATTATCAGACATCGCTTACGGCTTTAGGCTTCAGCTCCGACATTTTAATGAAGTCCCGCCTTTGTTTGATATGCTCACTACAGCGTCCGTAATTCAGCGCTCCAGTGCAGGCAGCTTCTTCACAGGCCTCCTCTATTCGGCGGCACAAGTGCCTTTGAATGCTGTTAAATTCTATGGAAATAGTCGCGTAATTAATCTCTTGGAGCGGGCAACTCTCAGCATGAAAGTGGACACGGAGGCAAGTTAAATGAGTCTCCGAAAGCGCTTTTCAGGAAGGAATTAAGCCAAGATTTTTTGCTCTCCATTCACAGGCCTTGGGAGCTCTACAAGCTGGAACAAGACCCGCTTTAGTTGCCATGCTAACTTTTTATTATTTCCTCTCGTGTAGCGACAACAAGACAACAAATAGAACACGTAGGCAATCTTGGTGCTCCTGTTGGCACGTAATGAAATTCTGTTTAGACAATTCGTAATGTTGAAATTTATGTTGTAGACGAGTCACTAGAAAGGAACGAACTTGTGAATTGAATTTTTATGTACCTGGATATTTGTAGCTTTTTAATCTGAAAAGCACACGACAAATTGGTCGTTTTTCACACTGAGTGTTTCCCAAGTCTTCGAAATTGTTTGTTGTGAGCTTACAACTGAATCATAAGTATACCTATATATTTATAAGTTCATCCGCTAGGATATTTTTGCTCACTTCATGTTAAAACCCAGACTTTTCGAGTAAATTTGAACATTCCTTTGAAGCCCCACGTATAAGTTATAATTACAAGCACAATTTTGAAGGCTGAACGAATCAAACTTATATTCCAATATTAAATATTTTGAAATGAGTATGCTGATTTTTAAGATAAAATAGTTAATGTTTCAAATGGGACTATTGTGCTCCGTTGTGAGTCCACATTCTGTCTTTAAAAAGCGAGGCTCACATCAGCAATTGCTTCACGCCACTGTACAAAAATTCCTGTAAGCGACAACCTCAAGTTCCTTTGTTTACCATAAATGAAAGCGAAAAATACCACTGGACTGGAAAGAGTGTTCAGTAAGCCAACTAATCATTGTATCATTGCAGTCCAGAGAGAGATTTCGGTATATAACTGAAATGGTAATGGCGGAAACAAACGAGTACATTAGCTACCTGCGGTGAATTGTGTCATTGTCATCAAGCAAGAATATGACGTGAGAATTCCTTAAAAGAACACAACTCGCTAACGTCATCTGAAGATAACGTATTTTTTGGCGCCTCTAAAGGTAGGCAAAACCAACAAAGAAACATGTAAGTTGTGAATGATTATTGATATTAAAAACATCCATTCCCTTTCATAGTCTTTTGGAAAATCGCTGCGCTTATTGAAGCAGAGCACCATCAGTCAGCACCACATTCACGTGGGTAGCAGCACCGGCTCTGCGCTGCGGCTGCGCAGACATGTTCACTTGACCGCAGTTACTGTGCCTTAAGCTCAAATATCCTGCTTGAAGAGGCGCTGTTCTGCGCAGCCGCTGGACACACTCGACTTTGCAGACAGACTCGACCTTGCAGACAGACTCGACCTTGCAGACAGACTCGACCTTGCAGACAGACTCGACCTTGCAGACAGACTCGACCTTGCAGACAGACTCGACCTTGCAGACAGACTCGACCCTGACGGTTACTGGCCCTGACGTGAGCGTCACTGCGCTGCACGGGCCTCCCTCCGCATACACAGACTTTAGTATTTAACTAAAAAAACTGTTAAAGGATTTTATTTCAAATGAAAATGACGAATACGCTCAGAAGATTCAAATAATTTCCTTAAATCCCATTTAAAATAGCTTTTTGGATCATTGCTCAACACTAGCGACAGTTGTTTGAAATAAGACTGAGCAATTGGAATCTGCAATAATGATCTATTGCTTCAAGTTTAAGTTTAATTAAGTTTAAACACCTACATTTCCAAATCAATACCACATTTCAAATTACAATAGTAGCATGTTCTCAACCATAAGCTGAATTTCGATAAATTTAAAATTTGGTGTTTACAAATATTTAAAAGAAGTTTCACATAAAAGTCTTAAGTCCCCTCAGGGGGATACAACTATTGTATCTAGGGGAATAGGCACTCCCAGGAGGAAAATGAGAGGGCCCGAGCTGAGAGTTAGGTAGTCCTTCTTTTTATTGAGATAAAGTGTTTTTGTTGATACGGATCATCTTTTTTTTGGTTCACTGGAGTCCTGTTTTTCAGCACCTACTACTTTCTTCTTCAACTTTGATCTTGTTTTAAAATCTTCGTTCTCAGCTTACTGTTTTTATGCCCTTTCTGCTTAGATTCCGCGTTCCCTTAACTCCATACTAAATGGTGCCTTCCTCCTTACTCTCTTTGGATCGCATTTGTTACGGATAGGGAGGCTGAAACTAACTAATAATCTAATCTAATCTAAGAGTCTTAGTTAATAATTTCTCATGGAAATGCCGTCCGGTTCAACATCGATGCACACTAAACTCTGGAAAAACTTAATTTCGGCTGATGTTTTCGGCCATCAACACAACTGTGTTCGAAAATTGATGTTTCTCATTTCTTATCAAATGCTCCGGGGTTAAAATTTTCTAAAGTATAGATTCTTCTTTACCATTCACCCGCCTCCTCTTATCAATTATTCAGCTTTCCTTCCCTAAAGCTTCCTCCTATAACTAATAGTCTAACACTGAAACTTAAACTTGTTTTCAGCCTTCAGCCTTAACAAACATTAATATAGCTGCAAATTTTACTCTCACACACGTCCCCTATACGCCTTAAGCATAGTTTCAACTACTAACACTTATACGCTATCCAGTTTTTAAGGCCGATGTTTAACCCATTGAACTAAGATAATACCCAACCTTGAAAAACACAGAAACAAATCACTGGTGCTGAGACTTGAACAAAGCGCGCCTGCGTTGCCCAAGGTAAAATCCAATCTTGAAAAGCAGATGCAGAAACAAAGTGTAATGCTGAGACTTCAACAAAGCGCCAAAGTGCAATGTTTAACCCATAATACTAAGATAATATCCAACCTTGATAGCATGATGCACAGAAACAAAGCAGTAATGTTGAAACTTCAACAAAGCGCCAAAGTGTGATGTTCAACCCATTACACTAAGGTAATATCCAACCTTGAAAAGCATGCACAGAAACAAAGCAGTGGTGCTGAGACTTGAACAAAGCATGCCTGTGTTGCTGAGGCGTCTGCTTCGCGAGACACGTTCCGGACATTACCATTAGAAACTGGTATCCGCACCTGCACCCGATAATCGCAGGATTGCATTCGCCGATCCTTTAGCTCGAGACTTTTATCCGCCTTCTCCGTCGAGCGTCCAATACTGAGAAAGAAAATTCTCGGGATATGAGCGCAAGAACTCAACATTTTCAGTCAAACCAAAGCTGCAAAATACGTTTTGTCTGTTCTTTTTTTATTCTTTTATTCAAAATATCCATGACATGAATAACTTAATTTTGGATTTTAAATTACTCTCAAACGAACGAATGTTTTAATCTTCCGTTTTAATCTTCGAGTGTAATTTGAAGTCGATAGGTGCATTATTTCGAAAGTTACTAGTGAGTGAACTTGTGTGTTGCATTAGTGGCGGCGTTTATCTGGAAAAGATCCTATTGCAATTTGTGTTCAAGCTTAGAAGAGGGTAAAAAGAGCTTAATACTGCTACTGGTTTTTGTCTCCAATGTAAAATGTGGTAACTGTCGCTAGATGGATCCGAACTTCTTTGTTAGGTTACTTTTCCTTTCTCTGTTTCGTAGCCGGACTGCTACTCTCTAAAAGTATTGAGCTGCCCCACACCCCTGCGATTGGTAAGCTCCCATTTCAATCCGTTAGTTTGCTTGCCCGTAAATAAACATCAATGTTATAGTCCTTTCATGTGTAGTCACTGGCTTCAATTTCTGTTTTGTTTGATTGAAAGTCTCACGAGCACCAAACCCTTCAGTTAGATAGCACGGCTCAGTCGTGAAATTGTTTTCTCACGATGGTTATTAATTTTGTGCTGGTACAGAATTTGCTTCCTTTCTTTTATTCTATTAAATGTCATAATTTTCGATGAATGTTTTTCCTTCATTATTCGTACTGTTGGTTGAAACAGAATTTCCCTCAAAGAAGCTGGTTTTCCAGCGTCCTACGCCCAATTAGGCCTTACGAACTAAGGGCAAGGTTTCTGCACTGACCGTAACACCAGGGCTTCATACAGCAGTATTTGTCTTCAAGTTTAGACATGTCAACCATAGTGCTTCATACTGCAATATTTTTCATGGGAACAATAATGTTTAAGACCGAAATATTTTTCATTGGAACAATAGTGCTTAAAACTGCAAAATCTTTCATGGTAAAACTAGTGCTAAATATTGCAAAATTTTTCATGGGAACCATAGTGTTTAAGACCGCAATATTTTTCATTGGAACAATAGTGCTTAAAACTGCAAAATCTTTCATGGTATAACTAGTGCTTAATATTGCAAAAATTTTCATGGTAATAATAGTGCTTAATTCTGTAATATTTTTCATGGGAAAAATAGTGCTTAATATTGCAATATTTTTCATGGTAACAATAGTGCTTAATACTGCAATACTTTTTCATGGTAGAAACAGTGCTTAATATTGCAATATTTTTCATGGTAACAAAAGTGCTTAATACTGCAATATTTTTCATGGTAAAAACAGTGCTAAATATTGCAATATTTTTCATGGTAACAACGGTGCTTAATACTGCAATACTTTTTTTCAGCTGTAGATGAAGGTTCAATGGTGCTTGAAACAGCCGTGTTTGTTTTCGGAAACACACAATCGTTCGGGATGATAGTGCTCCACACAAGATGAGAGAATGCAACTTTCAAAGCAGCATCAATAGTCAATTTTTTTTCGCTAGACACTCTCGCTCTCGTATGGCTTGACTTGAATACGCACATGAAAAAGGTAGTACCTCTATGATCTATGTCAATTTCAATTTAATAAAAAAGTTGAAAGATACAACAGCGTTTGTGGGAACATATGCATGTATGTTGGTATTTTTTACTATTTTTGGTCGCTTCTAATGGATATGAAGAAGTAAACATTACTTACAGATACTTATGAACTTTGTAGTTCCTTCATCTTTGTGAGGGTAAATTTTATTGCCGCGTGAGTTTATGAGGAAATGATGAATAAGAATGTGTCTACAAAAAATTATTATACAATTCACTGATGTACCATTGCCGTTAAAAATACTGTGTTTATCAAGTTAGAATTGTTTTCCATTTTTGAAAACTGTCTTTAATAAATTGATCGAGTTCATATTCCATTTTTTTATCGATTCTTCTATTTTCAGTAGGAATAACTTCGGAATGAATTTCAATCCCTACAAATGTATTGCGAACAAAAAAACAAATATTTGCAGTCAACATGCAGTGTTTAGGGATCCATTATACAGGGGGGAAGTAAGAGTGGACTGAGCTTCCAAACTCGCCAGCAGCTACTCGTGTATCGTTACTGAACATAATTCTCGTATACCACAGTTAAAAGAGTAGATCTTGCCTTGTCATGAACGTGGGGCAGTAACCTATATTCAATTTCCTTGGAATTAAAATATTCACTGGCCATTAAATATTAACTATTTTATTTCCCAATTTTTCAACTTTACGAAACAGTTGAAGTTCATCACGTGATAAATTCCAAAGAAATTCATTCAACATTTCTTTACTGGAAGACTGTCAATCGTTAAAATGTACTACCTCTGAAGTCTATAAAACGCAACGTTTCGATGTCCAAACATCATTATCAGGCTGAAAATATCCAGAAAAATTGTTTAGTCACAGTGATTAAATGCAAATCTAATTCTTAAGCTATACGAGACTCAGTATGAAAGATGAAATCACAGCACAAAATTAAAAAAAAATGACTTTAGACAAAGTTTGCACAACAAAAATATGCATACACAAGATCAGGTATAGTAATATTATTGCCCACTATAGAT
>JACJUY010014426.1:0-17630 GCA_014220935.1 Platorchestia sp. MABIK | reverse complement strand
GGAGGTTTTAATGAGGAAAAGAATATTATAGTAAAATGTTCTTAGTTGAATTTTCGTTCATGTGCTTTATTTCACGTGATTGAAATCTTGTGCTTTTCATATAGTTTGTTATGGATTTAAAACTGATATCCTGAAGTATCATGGTTGCCTCATTTTTCTAAGCATTTTAATGCAAGGAACATGCTAATAAAATTAGTCGTTTTACTAAAAAAAAATATCGAAAACGTTTCGGGACCATCTCCACTATCAATTCTGCAAAATGCAATGTATGATCAAAATTACGATAGAATAAAACTACGAACAATAATAAATTACTGTGCGAGTAAAAAAGTAAAATAATATTAAAATAAAAACAGGCAATCATGAATTTACTATCTGGAAAAAATAAGAACTCAACCTGGTTCTTGAAATTGTGTTTTCCCCAAAAAATGTGCAAAGATTATAAAATCCTCTCATCCTCTCAAAAGCACGAAACGAACTGTCTATCACCCTGAAATTATCGTCATAGGCTTGGGCATTCCACTTTGCGGGGCTGCGTATTAGTAGTGGTAGTAGTAGTAGTAGTAGTAGTAGTAACATGGGTTTGCTAACGTTTCAGTTATTCAAACTATATAGCACCTGCAGCGGAAGCAAACCCATGTTACTACTACTACTAATACGCAGCCATGCTATGTGGAATGCCCAAGCCTATGACGATAATTTTAGGGTGATATTACCAAATGAGGAGGATGAGTCAGTAAGTTCCCGGTACGAAAAATCCTTCTACGGTGCTCTGCCACTCCTAAAATATTGTGTGACGTCAATTCGATGACGATGATGCGCAGTGCGCACAACTATACCTATGCACAACAGAAGAGCGTATGAGCTAGGAAATAGAGTCCTTGTACCCAGAAAAGAACCTCTTGTTACTTTGTTTACCAGTAAGACCCTTAAACTTACATTAGGAAAATACGTACAAAATAATGACTTCAGTCTACGGGCTAGTTTTTTAGATGGAGAACCGAAAAAGGGTCAATTCAATGTTGGTCATTTCCTCGCATAACAAGAATGTTGGCTCGCACTATTTTCTTGACAATAGCTTTTTAATTTGAAAGTTCATGATTCCAATAGGAAAACCATTGTTACGACAGAAATTATGTAAGTTATAAAATTATGCTCGTATTTCATTGAAAAATGATTTGATACTGTATGCTCTATATTAATCGTAACAATCGTTTTTTTTTCGGCACAAAGATTTTATTCCTGAGCTCATGCACTCTTCTGTTGAGTATAAGTTTAGTTGTGCGCAGTGCGCATCGGCGTACGTCGGAATGACGTCACGCAATATTTACGCAAGAGAGGCCTAGCACCGTGGAAGGAGTTTTCGTACCGGTAACTTGTTGGCTCATCTTCCTCATTTAGCAATGTGCAGCCATGCTGAGCAGAAAAAATGGTATTACAGTGCTCAGTAAGCACTGTAATACCATTTTTTCTGACCATGATTGTAGGGTAATGGACTGTTCGACCAGTGAATGTGAATTTAGTATTTTAGAATCGTTGTACACTCTTATGGAAAATCCAATTTTGAGAAACACGCAGAGTTTTTACCCCCTCCAGATGATACATGCAAAATTGTCTGTGCTTTCTGTTTTTCTTTATTTTTAATTTTATGTGCAGAAAGTCGGGAATTTGTCATCGTTCATTACTTTATTCCTATACGTAGAATTATTGACTATGCTTCGTATTTTACATAACTAATGATCGAGCTAGTCTCCGAAACGTTTTCGATTTTTTGATGCTTTCTGTGATAAAACTAATTGTTTGAACATTTTTTCGCTATTAATTTATTAGTGAATTTTCGATACAAGCATGTGGTCATCTATTTACTACTTTCTACTTGTCCCATGAACTCTTTTTCGATCTTATTCAAGAACTGATAGCCTCTCGCATCATTTCAGAACATAACCTAACACATTCTTTTGAATTACTGTAAAAAATCTGGAATTATATAACGAAAAAAGTCTGTCCCGAAAAAAACACAGAGTAACATTACCGGGGACAAAAGCTTTTGTAGTGGCTTGGAAGAAACTACTTTCACTTCCGCACACAACAAATTATCTGATAAATAAGTTTGAAGTACAGATGTATAAGTTTGAAGTATAAAAAAGACTAAAACATATTCAATAAAATAAATAGCAACCAAAGCAGAGCGAATTCATTCTGTTGGCATTATCGGGTAAAGCGCACTTTTTCCATCCAAAAAGTCGCCGGTTCAAGACCCGTATTACCGCCCGGTGCCTCTTCATGTGGAAAGGAAAGAACCTATCGAAATTTCTCACAAGACCCAAGTGCTTGAAATGGCCCCTTGCTACTCTAGAGGTGACTGTCATTGCTACCTTAGGTTTATTATACGATGTTTCAAAAGCAAACGCATGATATAACATTAAATTTCTTAAATTAAACATTTTTCCTACTACTTTGGTTAAAGTTGAATAAAATCGGAGAACTGAAGCGTCTCTATTTTCGTTCAATTCTTCTTTTTGCAGACTCGCGCTCATTGTAACTCTCACACTCGTTAAGTTGCCTGGTAACTTGCGGTGCTTCGTAAAGTTTCTCAAGAGCTTGGTTTTGAAAGAAAAAGCCGAAGATAAAACACACGTGCGTGCACCGTCACGCAATGTACGTAATGTTTCAGTTCCACCTGAAACATTATACTTGCAATATATTTTTTGCGACATTATTAGTGTTATTTGAATCATTACTAATTGGTATAATGTCAGCAACATAGTGGCCATCCTGTTTGCAACGTAATGGGCATAATGTGTACAACATAATGGGTGAAATGTTCACAGCATAATGCCTATCATGTATGCGACATAATATCCATCATATTTGAAACATAAATTTCAAATTTTAATTTGCAACATAATGTGCACAATGTTTGCAAAATAAGGTCCACTTTATGTGCAGCATAATGTCCACCGTGTTTGCAATACAATGTATTTTATCTTTTTTTATGACGCCTTCCTCCAGCATCGCATTTTGAGAGCCAAGAGATGACGACAAATAGTTTGAAGTCATCGCTAGGGTCTTCACATCGTCGCCTCTTAGGGTTGTTTCGTCTTTTATTTCCCTACCATCTTTATGTTATCTTTACGACAGTGGTATTTACAGAGGTACACAGGGGTATTTTCCTGTCAATGGGTGTGAAAATGCTTGTTTTTTGGCTAAGATGTCCAAGCTGTCCTAGACGCTGTAGATGTCCATAGAGGATGTCTAAAATGTCTCAGATGTCCTAAATGTCCAAAATGTCGATGATCTCCGTAAATCCCAATATATTCAGGACGTCCGTAACGCCCAAGATATTCAAGATGTCTGTAACGACCAAGACATCCAAGGTGTTTTTAATGTCTAAGATATCAGAGATATCAAAAATGTCTAAGATATCAAAGATGTCTAAGATATTAAAGATTTCTAAGATGTTAAAGATGTACAAGATATTAAAGATTTCTAAGATATTAAAGATTTCTAAGATATTAAAGATTTCTAAGATATTAAAGATTTCTAAGATATTAAAGATTTCTAAGATATTAAAGATGTACAAGAAATATAAGGTTTATATACAAGAACGCATCATAGCCTGACAGAACAACGTTGAGTGTCGTCGGAAAGTGGCATCTTTTAGGTACGAATATTCTCGCAACAAGACACCATTTTAACTAATATTGCAGCCTGTCATTGTTCCGATGCCTGAGATCCAAACACGGAGGACTTTTCTCTTTGATCAAATTATAATTAGACTTTAAACAAAGAAGAATCCTGCTACATTTCGCTTCAGAATAACTCAGTGAATTTGACTGAATGAGAAATTGTGTTCACTTTTTTTCCCGTAGAAAAACGTTAACATAAAATTGAATCTTTACCAAGTAACAATCCATTTTACAGCCTTACGGCTAAACAGCAGAAACACACTTCTGTAATAATACAGGGGTTCCCAACCTTTTTTCGCCTCGCATCCCTAAAGAAACTTCATTCGAATCTCGTATCCCCTGAAATGAAATGGTCAACACAAAGCCACTATCTTATTATTTATCTGAACTTTTCTCGAAAACCCCGTGGAATAGCACCCCAGGTTGGCAACTCTTGTAATAATAACTGCAATACAAAATGATTCCTGAACGATCTTAAATTAGTTCGTCACTTCACACCCACGAGCCTCTCTCTTCAGAAACTAATTTCTAAGCTTATTGACATCGCCGTCTTTGATGCTGACACCGAGGTAAATTGGTGAGCAAATTATGTCTCGCTACTGTCGACATTAACTTGAAACACGATACTCACTTATACAGAACATCTGGAAACTTCTTAATTTGTGCGCGCTGGCTGCCATCGAAATTCAAGAGAATCGTGCAATTCATAGATATAAATTTCTCGGTACAGTACGCGAGTTCTCGTAGCATGTACGACGAAACAGCTAGAAAAATCTTTAAAAATAACATTGAGGCACATTTTCGCTTTTGCAGAGAATTTCGAGCGCTCGAACACAAACACACACACCAGCTTACGCTGTATACATTTCACATCCATTGAGGTTGGTTGGACCGAAAGTGTTTCCAGTTTCTGAACCTTGTCAGACGAAAGATGGAGTGGTGCTGAGGGACATGGCTTCAGCCCTCATGGTTAGGTGAGCACAAGCAGACCTGACAACGTGATTATTGTCACCTGGGCAACGCAGGTGAGGTTCTTACTTGCCATCAATGGTCTTGGCATGACTGGACCCAGCCGACTGGAAGCGAGCTTCCAGGTGTCGCGATGCTTCGCCAGACTTCCATTAAAATCCCTGCAGGAGAAAATGATGAAGTTTCCAAATGGTAATTTATTTCACGTGTGAATACGTTACCAATTTGCCCGCATCGATGATGATGTCCCTACTCGTTGAACAAGAAAAAATGATGAACTTTTTGAATTGTTAATTTGTTTCACGTGTGAATACGTTGCCAATTTCCCCCTCGTCGATGATAATGTTACATTAAATGAGTGCTTTTGTGAATGAGTGAATAGCTCACTACATACATTTTTGAATGAAAGAATTTCATCTGATATTTTTTGGGGAGAAGTCTACAGGCTCTTCGCGTTTCCATACGTTGGTATGACGTCACGGTATCATTGCGTCTGGAGAGAAGAACCGAGGAATTCCAAGTTCTGATAATTTTGACTGAACTCCTGTTGAATAAATTGAAAGCAAACGGAGGCTTAAATTACTTGATTACTCTAACCAACTTATTATGTATACATTTATGTTGATGCAAATACTTGTAAATTTGCTACTTGGTACTGTCATATAGGCTCATGTTCGTTACGATGCGCTTTCAAAAGTCTTTATCATGTATGGTTCTCGCTGATATTTTCATCTGGTATAGCGTTGAATTAAGTTCATGTAGTTCACCTTTATTCAATATGACCATGTTTTGCACGTATTGGCTTAGCCTGATGATGATATCAGTGACTCAGTGACTTCGAAACGTGGAGTTTCATGTCGTGATTGAGTTTCATGATCATGTAGAGTTTCATGTCTTAGTATAGAAACTTGTTAAGGACTTCAACACGCGATAAAGTTAAAATATTACCTTCTCTCTTACTTTAATGAGTGAGAAAACAGTTGAAACTGTCACACTATGGTAATAATTATTCCTAAAATGGGAAATTTACTCGAATTAACAGGGTTGCTCAATCCACGTTTAATTTTCACAGTTCAGAGGTGTAACCATAAACGAACAAAGGACTTCGCATAAAAATAATTCTTCTCGCTGCATCCCTCGAATATAATTTTCCATTTGAGCTACTGCCAGTAGCAAACAAGGATTCCAAAATTAGATGCGGTACATTCAAATAGAGTGTGCAACTATCTTTCCTATTCAGTGTTACGCGATTTACATAACAGTATAATTATGCAAGAGCATGTGCGGCTACGGCAGTGTGCTTCTACACAGTTCTTTTGCGTCCACGCAAAAAGTCCTTTTGTGTCGACAGTCTGAACGCATGAGGGTCTGCAATCCATGATTAAATTCCAAAGTTCGCCGGCTGTTCTGCGAGCTCGTGAATGGTGCCGCGGGTGCTGCGGTTGTGCCCTATTTCTTGCATGAGTGAACTTTTCAAAAAGGATTTAGTCAAACTTTTGCTCACCGCTCAGAACTACCAAGAGTATGGCGCTCATTTGACGGCGGTGAAATGAACTTTCGTTCTTCCAACATAAGAAACAACGAGTACATTGTTGGTCTGTTGTTATACTAGTGCAATGAATCTGCTAGTACAAATTTAACTTTGCATTTTTCATTTTTATTCTCAATTTTATAAGTTTGAAGATTGATGAATTCACCATTTTTTTATGTAGCTGCATATCATATGTTCGCGTATATAAATCATCAGAATTAGTGGTGAGCAAAAATAAATGTGTACATGTCAAGGGTAACTTAAAGAGGCATCGTGATATCGTGAACACTGTTGCAGCAAATAGACTACTTTTCAGCTGACGACAGTTACAGAGCAGCGCACAATTGTGCACAACACAAAGTTTTAGTGTGAGCACCTAGCAGCCGAAATGAACCTCTCTGTGATTTATTATATTGTTTTTGTATTCCGTTCAGCATGAGCAACAGCAGTGAAATAGCTGTATGTTCCTGAGATGTTACATTCAAAAATCCCGTCCATCACATCAGCAGTTGAAGATAGCTCTCTCTCTCTGTCTGGGTTTTTAATGACTGCACGTTCCTAGACCAATGAAGAGCTGCGTAACATAGATTACATTGACGCCCATCACGCGATAAAAAAAATGGAGTTATAATTCCGAGAATATTATCCGATTGCAGTTCCTAGAGGTGAAAAATTTAAAATTCCAACTCTAGACAGTTCGATTGAAGATCCAAGGGTTGAAAAATATTTAAGTTCTAGTCCTAGATAATTCGATTGAAGTTTTTAGGGATGAAAAATTTTAAACTATCTAATCCTAGATAGTTCGATTGAAGCACCTAAATAATCGAAAAAACGCATCTAAAGTATGGCGGAGCCGGAAAAAATCCTTTTCGAGCACCACAGACGAGTGAAATCTTCGCCACCAGATGGCCTTTTTTCTCTTACCGTCGGCTTCGCAAACCTCGCCGATTGTTTCACAACCGAACAATTATGTTACTACACTGAGGAGTTGTTTCTAACGTTACTTTCACCGAGGATTGAGAACCTGCCTTCAGAAGAGAAATACGAGAAGTCAAGAGGTAAAGTAGAAAAATTGGTGTACTCAAGCCGACATTATTGTGAACTAAATTCAAACACGGTAATCAAAATACAAGGGATTGGGAGGATGAATTACCACGAATTTTCCTTCATTTATAGGGAGATCTTCAGTGCAAAAGATTTATTTATAAGATGTATAAGATAAAAAGATTTTACATTTATTTTATTTCTTTTAGTTTGAGAACTTGAGTGCAAAAGACATAGGGAGAAAATTAGGGATGATAAATAAATAAATATATATTTGACTTCCTTCAGACGAACTTCAATGAGTAAAGAAAGGCATCGAGTGAAAATCTAATTTCTAAAATGATGGAAAAGAAACTAAATTATACATTGTTGGTTAAATATTAAGTGATTTAAAAGGGGTTTTAGATGAATAAATTCCTTAGAGAAAAAAAACAAGTAATGAAGCAGGTAGCATGCACAAAAGAATTAGAACACTGGAGCAGGCAAGTACTTTTTACATGAGACTTTCTCGAAAAATTAGTATATCAAATTTAGAAAACAATGACCTGTTACAGCTTCAATATTTATGGAAATGCAAAAAAGTCTGTCAAGTTACAGGACCTCACATGTAGGAAATGGATGCTCAATCGTGTTGAAAATGAGGCCTTGATGCTCAGGCGCGAAAACTGGAGACCGTCAACGTGATTGTTATTATTTCGCTTGAAAGCCTCCTCTGTTGCCTGTGCGTGATGGGTGTCCGACGACATAGAAAGAAGAAAACGGAAGAAAGAAAGCAGTTTGCTTCCAATAAAAAGGAAGCAAAGAACATCATTGGTTTTAATATATGTTAACCTAGTTGATATACAGCAAACACGTGGGTATAGTGATACCCATGTAATCATCGAAATAGATGATTAAGGGAATAGTTTGGAAAGCGTATTCTCTTTGTTACGCAATCTAGTTTTGATAATATATGTAACTACAACTTAAAAAAAAGACACAATGCATGTACCAGCCCAAAACAGGCAACTTGGCTTGCTCAATTAGTCATATTCTATCCTATCGTATTCTAAATTCGAGATTGATCATGGACTGGCTATCGTTCTAATCATCAGGCAAAATATTTAAGCAGGAAATCGAATAAATGAAGCGCTAACTTCAGTCAAAATTTAACTATAGGTAAAATGAAGTATCGACTGCAGGTTAAATTTAAGTTTAAGTAAAATGAGTGTCTTCTTCAGTTAAGATTTACCTTTAGATAAAATGAAGCGTTACCGGCAAGTTAAATTTAACTCTGGGTTAAATGAAGTGTTAACTTTAGGTAAAATGTAACTTTAGGGAAAATAAAGTGTTAACTTAAGTAAAATTTAACTTGGGTAAAATGAAGTGTTGAAGTCGTGTTAACTTTGGGCAAAATTTTTACAGGTTGCCAATGACCCAAAGGATGAAAGAAGACTCAGTTCCCTGATTTTCAGTCCCAACTAACTCAATCCGCAGCTGTTGTTTTGAAGAGCATTTGAGCTTGAGAAAACATCGTTCAGCAAACTCACATATGCGATAGTCAAAAAAATTAGGGCTTTCGAGAATGCTTGATAGAGCGCGTAGGTCATTTAACTGAGTTTTTATTCTGCATTTGATTGTGATTATAATTCATTATCTATGTGCTTTTATTTAATTAAATTTCAAATCGTACAAAAATTACCTTTAAAATTTGAGTACTCAAACGATTGTGTGTGGTGACCGTATCTGTCACACAGACTTCAATACCCGTAGCTCTAGCATTTTCCTTCTTGTTTATTATTTTTTTTGTTATTTTTATTTTATTATTTTTTTTATTTTTTCATCTTTTCTATTTTCATTATGTGGACAGGGAGCAACATATCTACCACGGTAGAGGAAACAAGGTAGCATCAAACATGTCTTTTTTATTGACGGTGTGGTCTTGCTGACGTCACAGAAACGAACCAATGGCAGCGCTCATTTGGTAGCACTGCTACTCCCAAATCATGCTCCACAATTGGCTCAACTACATGGCGTTTGGGTGACGTCATAAACTTTCTTCGAAATACAGCCTTCCTATTGGCTAGCCGAACAAGAGGAGGTGTATTTTCTTCCATAGAACTGACCCTACCTTGTTTTCTCTACCGTGATATTTACCCAAGTAGCTAGCGTGATCTAAATATCAATTTTATACCCATGCGGTGGAGAAACAAGTATCACAAATACGCACATCGAACAATTCAGTTGTTCGATACAAAAATTTCGAACATGAAAGAAAAAAAAGTTATAGAAAATATCTACAATATGTGTGTATATACAAGTTCATCCGTACACGCGTAAGCAGTTGTTATTTAATCAATGCGTATAAATGCATATAAATCACATGTCAATGCGTGATGTGTTAATGACATATGCCACAAGAAGCGATGACGTGTAAGTAAATTTCAAAGCGCTGTCTCGGAAGGGAAATTCAGCTCAGCTACTTAGAGAAGACTAAGCACTACAGCTGGAGAGCTGCTCCAGGTACACAGAGCTGCCTTGTGTTCGGTGACCACCTCACGTCGATACGCTGCAGCCCTAATAATGGATCGCTTCAAGAGGATTTCATTACACCATTCAAGTCAAAGGACGTGAAAGGAGCACGCCGAGAAAAAACCTAAAGGGAAAGTAATGACGGGCGAATGATGCCCCGTCGAGCTCTAATAATCCGATGGGGAAGAATTGGTCCCCTTCGCAAAGCTGAAAATAACGGCATGCTCGTTATTGGGAGCTTTGCCAGTGCTGTGAGGCGACCGAAGAGAGGGAGGCTTGCGATCAATGGTTACTTTCATTTTGTCTGTGAGATTAAAATCTGATGAAAAGTTATTCGGCTTCCTCAATTATCACCAGGTTACATCGCCGTCGAAAATGATGGTGTTTTGCTTCAAGTTAGAGTTGTAATTTAACATCTTGAAGGCTGTTTTTCTATGAGCTGCAATGGTTTTTATCCCGTGGATTCCCTTATTTGTGTTTTAAAGTAACTTTGGAATGCATTTTAAATTATTTAAAAATCATTTTGTCACGATTTCGCGTTCACGTAGCCAGTTCAAGAGTGGGACGGACATAACAAGAAGGCAAGCAGGGAAAGATCACACTGGGCATTCATTTCTAGGTGGGGTTTGAAAAAATTTGACGATGGGGAAGAATAATTAAACTAATTAAAAATGTTAAATAATTTAATGAATAACATAATTTAGACAAAAATATACATGGCTAATACTGCGCTGTGCAAGCTGAAGATCTTTTGACATAGAGGTCACTGCATGAAATATAAATAAAAGTTTTTTACATATTCTCATGGAAGATAATGCATTCTGTTCAGACAAATAAACTGTATAATGAGTATTTTTGAAAAACACTAATTTGCAAAGAAAAAGTTAGAAATCTAGAATCCCACAAAATAATACAGTTGTTTCATTTTTATTTTTTCTCCAAATTTTTCGAGTGTTACACATCTGTTTAGCTGTAGATACGCACCCATTACTTTACCTGCGTTAGTGATATTTTTCTAAGTTTAATTTTTCTCAACTCTGAACTCGACGATATCTAATTAGAATAAAAGCAATAATAAATAAAGAGAGTAACTCCCCCACATGCATGTTCTACAGGAACAAGAACAATAATTGTTGGTAATGGCAAAATAGCGTCATAGGCAAAAAACAAAAGATAATAATTTCTTATTCCTGAAATGGGATGTGTTTCGAAGAATTTGCCCATGGGAACCCGCGTATTTAATGGTATAGATACTTAGCTCGAGCATGCAGATTGCAGCAATATTTGATCTTTGTTCAATACTTGTGTAAGAGAATTAAAATTGAAGAAGAGGATGTCCTTGTGTGAAAATGACTTGTTTACGAAAAGGACATTTTTACAGAGTGGATATCTACAAAAAGGACATTTTAAGACAAGGATATCTACTACAAGGATATTTTTACGAAAAGGACATTTTTGACAAAAAGGAAATTTACGGAAAGGACATTTTTACGAAAAGGACATACACGAAAAGGACATTTTTACTAAAAGGACATCTACGGAATGGATATTTTTACGAAAACGACATATACGAGAAAGACATTTTTACGAAAAGGACATTTACTAACAGACATTTTTATTCCAATCAAACAGGGGACTGGCGCTCCCAGGTTAATCAAACATCGTTAGGTTACTTACGCTCCCAGTCTGAATATCATCGTCTGACCGGCGATAATTTTCGTTTGAATTTACCGGTAATTATAGTCTTTTTCCTCCAATCACCCGACCATATTTCATCAAAATTAATGTCATGTATGTCTCATATTATTATCGGATTACCGGTAAATTACTGGTAATCATCGTAAGTTAAGGCCGAAGTCCGAAGATAATCGGTAATTTTTATTGTCGGACCGATCGTAAATTTTAATTGAAATTTACTGGTAGACTTCGACAATTTTTACCTTCGGACCTACGATAAATTGTAATTTGAATTTACCGGCAGATTTCAAAGATTATTCATTGTTGGGTTTGTAATCGGTATTTTCTCGTTATTTCTGCGATAAAATAACCGCTGTAACTACTCCATTCTGGAAGATTCATGAGCAATGCAACGATTTTTTCCAAAAATTGGGAATTACTCTCGATAATAATAGGACCCACTTAGTGAAACGAATATGTCCAAATACCGCATATTTAAAGACCGCGGAAAATTTTTCCAAAATTACTCATTGTAATTTATTGAAGACTGTTGAAGACCCAACGAATTTGTTCAAGACTGCCCAAATATTTCATGTGGTTTCTTACAATTTGCAATAATTGAACAGATTAGCAGGACATGGTCTGGCTTATTCCATCAAGTAACAATAATTCACTATTATTAGAAAAGTTGGTGCTGGCAATTGGGCAATTCAGAACATAATTTTGGCTTCTGCAAAGACATTCTAGATTGGTATTGGCAAGTTATCAAAGGTATTTCAGAATGTAACTATCAGTACAAATGCTTTAGAGTGGGAGAAATATATTTAATTTTATTTTTCCCTGAAGATTTTGCAGGATTACAGGTGTATTTATTTATTTTGCCGGTGTTTCTGACTAGAAATTGTATTGTCCCCCCATATTTAAAGTGTGTCATTAGTAACTTCACAAATTTTGATTATATAACATATAATGGTGGGAAACTAGTACCGTTGTTGTCTTATCTGTAATAAGTTTTTATGTTTATATTTGTACTAACACAAAATGTACTGTAACATAATTATTTTACCAAAATAAATATATTACTAAATAGTAATTACCTGTAGTGAATGCACAATATTATGTTTTCATCAAAATGAAATTCATTCTAAAATTTTACATTTACACTGAAACAAATCAAAATAATTTTCATCTCAACATTCTGGTAATTAGATCTTGGTCCACTTACTCTCAGCTGAACAACAGTTTCCAGACATAGACCTTAATATTTTGAAACAATGCAAAACAATATTAACGTTCAAAACTTGGAGCAACACCAAAAACAACACTGCGGTGCGAAACTGCAATATCAGGCAAAATCTTCAAATTTAGTTAGGCTCGAATGAAATTTCAAATACACGACGGTTCCAATTATGTTTCTCTAATTTGCTTACTAATTTAAAGTAAAGAAATTAAGTTTTTATTAGACAGTATTAACTAATTTGAAAACATTCTCATGAATTGGAACTGTGAATTTATAACGGTATAAGGCTTGTTTTTTGGAAAATTTTCTTATCTAAGTACTGACATCAAATTGTTTTATTGGAAAATGAGTCATTCAAATTTTGGATTGTGATGATTACGAAGGTGATTAACAACTGAACCCTGGTATTCCAACTCCTTAAAAACGATGAACGTTTTAAAGCGTGAGTTATATATTCAGCAAAGTCAGAAATATATTTTGTTAGTTATTATAAAAATGTAATAACGCATTTCATACATTCAACATTAATTTTCACCTCTACACACAAATGAGCTGTTTAGCAGGAATGTTCAAATTTTGTATATATATCATATTGGTCCAGTATTATTTAACTTCATCATTTACTTCCCCCATGAAATATAATATAATGTGAAAAATTTCTGTCATTTGATTTGACCATGAGAAATATATAACATAATCTGATCTGACTTGCCCTTGATTAGATTTAGACTTGGGTTATCAAGCATTACCGTTGATTTAAAATTATGAAGTATAGTCTGAAAAACGACCGTATATCTACTGAACAACCGTCGGAAATCGACGGTTAAGAACGGTCTTCATCGTCGACGGGTATTTTAGCGTCTGAAGTTTAACCGAGACCACCGGTAATATATTTACTGTCGGAATTCTTTCGATAAACGACGAAAACCGATGATAATTACCGGTGAGCCGACGATAAAATCCGGACTGGACTAAAGGAACACCTTCGGGTCCGCAGAGATGGGGATTTCGTACTTTTCGAGTCCTCTTTGATCCTCTCAGAGTTCTTGACTGCTCTGCTATCTCTTACTTACCTGATTTTACTGTACTTTTTACCCAGATGTTCCCATGTACAGGGTATTGGGAAAACTCCCTGGTTTCTCTTATTCCATCTGAAATGATCTACCTTCCTTTGTAAAAATATTATGCAATAGAAACGTAGCCTTAAGCAAACTACTCTTTCATACTTGCGTTCCAATCAAGTAGATACTCACCATGCTATGCGTGGAGTGCTTACATGCCTTGCATCATAGTTGATGCCAGGACGCTGTGAGAGTTATCTCCATTCGAGCCAGTGCCCATTGAATACCCTGGGTCGAAGATTCTTGAAGATTTCTTTTTTCCCAATGAAACCAAGAAGCAGGTTTTCAAACCCTCAAATATCTTAAAAGCGAGCGCTCTTTTCCCATGGCCGAGGTCACTACCTTTCTGTGCTAGCTACATTGTTGTGTGAATCCAACAATCAATATGCATTCACTTCATGACGGCATTTTTTTTTAATGGAAAGTATGAAATGAAAATGATGTAAAAATGTACTTATAAGCTAAAAATTTACTTTTAGAATTGATTATAAATTGTACAATAACAATTTTTTAAAACTTTAATCGCAGTCTAACTTTTTCGCTGAGATATCTATAATTTTGGGCACCCAAGCATACTTTCTGCGCCTGGGAAATAGTTCTTCTGATAATGACTTTGGTCGTTCTAGAATATAATTCGCTGACCAACGTTAAACTCTGATACTGCAAATGTTGCTGGAAAATATTGCGTGCCACTAACATTCAGTAAGCAGAGTAGGAAGATTAAGATCCCATGATCCCATCACCTTGATGGTTAATAATCGCAACACATGTCCGTAAGACGACGTCGGCGGCTGTGCTCAGACGCCACCATGTGTTGAGTGCTGTTACGTTGGACAGTTCGTGTAATTTTTGCAGCCCCTTTTGTTGAGTAGACTCTTCCTTTTTCTTCTAACTTTCTTTTCTTGCCACGTAGCACCTTACGCGCCACTTTTGCATTTCGTTTCTTGTTACAGAGTAAATTTCGAATTGCTTTTCCAATGCTTTTTTGTTACGTACCACATTTGGTATTGCTTTTGCATTTCTTTCCTCCCCTCGTACATAGCACCTTCCGTAATGCTTCTGCGTTTCTTTTCTTACTTCATATCCCCTTTCGTATCATTTTACCATTTCGATCTTATTACGTACCACATTTAGCATTGCTGTCGTATTTCTTTCTTGGCTACGTAGTACCTTTCGCATTACTTTTGCATGGTTTTTCTTGTTGAGTACCATGTTTCGTATTGCTAGCGCCTTTCTTTTCTTGCTATGAGGCACCTTTCGTGATAAGTTGCGCCTCTTGAGTTCCTTTCGTAGCGCCTTTCATGTTAAGTAGCACCTTTCGTTTCATGTCACTCCAATCGTGTTACTCTTATGCTAACTTTTTTGTCAGTTATCTTCATGTATTTTGGCAGCACTTTCCGTACTGTATCTCAAGCTCCTACGAACGGCATCTCGAGGGAAATTTGACCCGCTCACGCGTTGTATACTGGAAGCGATAACCACAATCGACTATACTCCAACTCTCACACATCGCCGCAAATTTAACACGGCGTTATCAGGCTTCCTGGCGTCAGCCGGCAATACCTAAAGCACAATAGGTTGCAGTGAATTCAGTGAAGCGTTATTGGCCTAACGGAAGTCTGGATGAACTTTTCACTTATGGGAACCCGGGCCCAGCTTCTGAGCCGCGCAGTTCTCTCTCAGTCCTGCTGCACGCATGCTTGCAATCCTGCGATTGACGGTAATGGTTGCGGAGCGATCGGGAATTGAAGTTTAATGACTTGGGGATGTGGGAAGGGGTAGCGAATGGGGGGAAGTCTTGAGGGGGGATATGGTGAGGGGAAGTGAATGGGGAAGACTTGGGGAGTGTGGGGGGGAGGAAGCGAATGGGGGAAGTCTTGGGGAGGGATGTGGGGGGGAGCGAATGGAGGAGTCTTGGGGGATGTAGTAGGGGGATACCAATGGAACAAGTCTTGGGGGATGTGGGGGAAGGGATACGAATAGGAGAAGTCTTGGGGGATGTGAGAGGGGCAATTCTTAGGTGCATTTGGGTGAAGCGAAATGCCTGGAAATGAAGGAAGGAAGATGCTAAATTTCAAAGGAGGACGAAATGAAGAGAGCGTTTGAAATGTCGGAAGAAAGGCTCGAAAATTGAGCTTTTTGAGTGAAACGAGTTTTGCACGTGGTGCAAATGTTTTAGATATACTTAGGTAATTATGAGTTATCTGTCACCACTTTTAATTCATGGTTTCCTTTCGATGTTAAGATTATGTTAAGTCAGGTTAATTAAACTGTTAATAATTTTCATTATTTCTAATTTTAATTATTGTTTTTTCTATATATTTCTAATTTTTTTCTAATTATTTCTAATTTTTGTTTCAGATCACAATGAATCTCTGGGACCTTCCAAGAACTGAAGAGGAAGGTGTCAGAGCTTCATTATATAAATGGAAAGTAGTTCAGTTAAACAAATACTCAGTTGAACAAAAACTCAGCTAAAAAAATACTCAGTTAAACAAATACTCAGTTAAACAAGTACTCAGTTAAACATATACTCAGTTGAACAAACACTCAGTTAAACAAATACTCAGTTGAACAAAAACTCAGCTAAAAAAATACTCAGTTAAACAAATACTCAGTTAAACAAGTACTCAGTTAAACAAATACTCAGTTAAACAAGTACTCAGTTAAACAAATACTCAGTTGAACAAACACTCAGTTAAACAAGTACTCAGTTAAACATATACTCAGTTGAACAAAAACTCAGCTAAAAAAATACTCAGTTAAACAAATACTCAGTTAGAGAAATACTCAGTTAAACAAATACTCAATCAAACAAATACTCAGCTGAACAAGTACTCAGTTAAACAAATACTCAGTCAAACAAAAACCCAGTTGAAGAAATCTCAGTCAAACAACACAACAATAAGTAGAACAACTACACAAATAAATGCTTAATTATATCAAGAAAGCAGAGCCAACATTTGAATGTAATGTAGCATGTAATTCATGCAACATCTGGGTCGCTCTCAGACACAGAAGCAGGAGGGACCGCCTTCGTTAAATGCCATAAAATAGAATGCAATTCTTGAGCGAAATCAGCTGCGATTTCCATTACTTCTGTACGGATTTAATTTGCACAGAAACTCTGTAGGACGTGATTATGAGAATAATTTTTTTGCCTCATTACGGTAAATAATTAAATTATTAAATAAGTTATTATTTATTTGTGCGATTTTATGAACGTGACTATGAGAATCATTTGCCTCCTTACGATGAATTATTGAATTGTTGAATAAGTTGTTAAATTAAATTATTATGTATACTTTTTATTTAAATCAGTCGATGATAATATGAAATTTAATAATTTATGCATATTATTGATTATTCAGCATCTAGTGCACTTAATTTCAGCAGAGCTTCTCAATTCGATGAAGTTATTGTGTACAAATCATTAGAAAAATGAAACTAGATACTTCAGATTCTTCAAAAATTTGTTCACGGTAACGTTTCAATCACCCGTACACAGTAGATACCAAAAATTATACAATAGATTCCCGTTTGTAAAATTTGGATTTACTTTAGATTCCCCGTTTTTACTTTACATAAATAGCAAAATGAATGAAGAAGTTCAGCAGGCAGTCTGTTGCACTACAATTTTTTTTTAAAGAAAAGGTCGTACACTGAATTTATTAGCCTTTCACTGCACGCTGTATAGCTGTCACTGCACGCTGTATAGCGTCACTGCACGCTGTATAGCTGTCACTTCACGCTGTATGGCTGTCACTGCACGCTGTATAGCTGTCACTGCACGCTGTATAGCTGTCACTGCACGCTGTATGGCTGTCACTGCACGCTGTATGGCTGTC
>JACJUY010014423.1:7024-17635 GCA_014220935.1 Platorchestia sp. MABIK | reverse complement strand
CGTGATGAAAAACGGCTTCGCTGGGGGCGCAAACGGAATCTCGGTTAGTCAAGGCTGGTAGTCAAAAGGTTAGTCAAGAGTTCATGAGTAAGCCCTGGTACGGGTGCAGGCACGTGATGAAAAACGGCTTCGCTGGGGGCGCAAACGGAATCTCGGTTAGTCAAGGCTGGTGGCCGAGGCTGGTAGTCAAAAGGTTAGTCAAGAGTTCATGAGTAAGCCCTGGTACGGGTGCAGGCACGTGATCAAGAACGGCTTCGCTGGGGGCGCAAACGGGGTCTCGGTTAGTCAAGGCTGGTAGTCAAGGCCGGTAGTCAAAAGATTAGTCAAGAGTTCATGAGGAAGCCCTGGTACGGGTGCAGGTGCGTGATGAAGAACGGCTTGGCTGGGGGAGCAAACGAGGGCTCGGTTAGTCAAGGTACACTGAAAGGGGGGTGGTAGGCATGGGTAGAGGGAATGTTATGTACGGTTAAAGGGAGTGTTCGACACTTTTAAAGGGAGATCTGCGTTAGTTAGGTCATTTAAAGGGGATGATAGGTATATTTAAAGGGCCGTGTTAGGCACAGTTTAATGGAGTATTAGGGTGCCTGCACACGAGCTACTTTTTATTGTCAGTTGCCATAACTAAAAAATTGTCAAAAATAGAAAGCATGCATTTCTAGGGCTGCTCGCACACAGGCGATTTTTCGTGAGGCGACAACAAATAGTTGTGAGGTGGTTGCGACCGGATCAATTTCTCTGACAACACAATAGTTGTCGGCAACTGTTGCAGGCGATAGAGAACGTTGTTTCTAATGGGAGCTCGCACACGGACAACTTTTAGTTGTCGCCACCCAGCGCCCAGCCGGTCGAAGGTCACCCCAGATTGGCTTTGTTAACTCCAGAATTTTGCATACGCGACTTGTTTTGGCGTAGTATGGTGGATAAATAAGCTGTTAGGTTTAAGCTTTTTTAAATGATTCTGTGAAACAACCTATTCATATCTGAATAATAAATGTTTTATATTAAAGAAAACAGAGTCTGTACTTGGCGTTTTTATGACGATTAATATACTCAATACTTGGATGGAAAATTTTCTTTTTTGATTTGACGATCCTGTCGTGGTTTTTCAGTGTCTTCCAGACTAGAGTGGCCTGACACCGCCACCTCCACAGTATCCATGGTGACACACAACGATAGTTACCACCATCAGGTGGCTTCTGTGCGGGTGTGCCTTACTGACAACTTTTCGTTGCGACAATTTTTTTTGGTGACAATATTTTGTTATGGCAACTGACAATAAAAAGCCACTTGTGTTCTGGTACCCTTAGGCACGGTTAAAGGGCCGTGTTGGGTATAGTTAGAAAAGGATATTTGGTGAATTTAAAGGGCCGTGTTGGGCACTGGTAAAGGGCCGTGTTGGGCACTGGTTAAGGGCCGTGTTGGGCACTGGTTAAGGGCCGTGTTGGGCACTGGTTAAGGGCCGTGTTGGGCACTGGTCAAGGGCCGTGTTGGGCACNGACGGACTGCTAAAGTGACGGACTTCTAAAGCGAAGGACTTCTAAAGCGAAGGACTTCTAAAGTGACGGACTTCTAAAGCGAAGGACTTCTAAAGCGAAGGACTTCTAAAGCGAAGGACTGCTAAAGTGACGGACTGCTAAAGTGACGGACTGCTAAAGTGACGGACTGCTAAAGTGGAGAACTTCTGAAGTGAAGAACTCCTCAAGTGATGCTATTTTAGCACTCTCAATGCGACGGACGTCATACATTGCGTTCATGGTTACTCACTGATGAGAGGGTGAATGTGTGCGTGCTAATTTTAATGTTTGCAAATGTTACGATTTTAAATATCCAATTGATGAAATTTGGCCTCGCCAACGGAAGAATCCACATCGAAGATTTGACAATGAAATATAAAGCATTACACCGATTTTGTTCATAATTTGTGCAATATTTGATAATGAAAGCCCAATGTCGGAACATACATAACATCAAAAATACAGTATCAAATAGCTGTACATAAAATTAAATTTGAAAAATTAATATCATTACTCACATAATTATGACATCATTAATATTATTACTGGCAATAGTTTTAAGATTCTATAGTCATAACAAGCGTGTTCTCAAATGCGCGAAGAGAAGAGACCATTTAAAACGATCTGTCGGAAACTGGGAATTTGAGTGCAAATTCGAAAGAAATGGGAAAAAAAGACAACGAAGAAATAGATGGCACGAAAATGGAAAGAAGCAAAGCGGGCTCGCTAGACAGAAGTCCCGAAGGCCTATCTATAACTGAGGGGACCTAACAGTATTCCCCTGGGAGGCCATTTCCCACAGCGTAGTAAACTAAGCTATCTTAGACCTATTGCCTATCGATCCTAAACCTCTTAGATAGGCTTAATGCCTAATGTAGACCTTATGATAAAAAACATTGTAAAACTTGGATCGAGAAATCTTTTGAGTTATCTTATTCTTAACAAATGAAAGTAACAGGAGCAACATAAAAATACATAAAAAAGCAATCGAGATAACAAAGAAAGCATAAAAAAAGTAACAGAGGCAACAAAAGAAGCATAAAAAAGTAGCAGAGACAACAGAGGAAGCACAACAAAGTAGCAGAGACAATAAAAGAAGCATAAAAAAGTAGCAGAGACAATAAAAGAAGCATAAAAAAGTAGCAGAGACAATAAAAGAAGCATAAAAAAGTATCAGAGACAACAGAGGAAGCACAACAAAGTAGCAGAGACAATAAAAGAAGCATAAAAAAGTAGCAGAGGCAACAAAAGAAGCATAAAAAAGTAACAGAGACAACAAAAGAAGCACAACGAAGTAGCAGAGACAACAAAGGAAGCACAACAAAGTAACAGAGACAACAAAGGAAGCATTAGAATCACAGCGTAACCAGAGCTACAAAGAAGCTGACAGTCAGTAATCATTGAACCCGGCTGTTACTGATCACAATCACTCACACACACCACACAGCAGGATCTCACACAAATCACACACACCACACAGCAGGTTCTCACACAAATCACACACACCACACAGCAGGTTCCCACACAAATCACACACACCAGGTTCCCACACAAATCACACACACCACACAGCAGGTTCCCACACAAATCACACACACCACACAGCAGGTTCTCACACAAATCACACACACCACACACCAGGTTCTCACGTAATCACTCACACAAATCACACACACCACACAGCAGGTTGTGTTGCTGTGTTGTGTGTCGTGTTTCGACGTCTTGTCGAAATTTGGGCGCCGGAGGGACAGGGTATGAATATTCATACGAGGCTGAGTTGGGCTTAGCCGCGGCATATTGTAATGAGCCTTCATCGACATCGTGCGCATGGGCATAGCTGAGTGGCAGCGTACTTTGTGAGTGTACTGGGGAGCACTTGGTACTGGTGTGGTGGCGGTACTGGTGTGGTGTAGGTACTGGTGTGGTGGCGGTACTGGTGTGGTGGCAGTACTGGTGTGGTGGCGGTACTGGTGTGGTGGCGGTACTTTTGTGATGTGGGTACTAGAGTGATCTTAATGTTGGTAGTTAACGTTATGTTAATGTCTTCCTTACTATGAGTATTTTAATTTCATCCCTACTCCAAATATGTTAATTTCTTCCCCATTCCGAACATGTTAATTTCTTCCCCATTCCGAAGCTGCTAATTTTTTCTCCATTCCGGACATGCAAATTTTTTCCTCAGACCGAACATGCTATTTCTTCCCATTCCTAACGTTAATTTCTTCTCATTCCGGACATGTTTATTTCATCCCCACTTCAAACTGATTAATTTCTTCCCCCACCCTCCCTTGAATATGCTATTTTAATACGTCCACTGGAGCATTCAAATCCGTGGATTTTTTTATATTGTCTAACTGACTTAAACTGAAGCCCATTTTCTCATCTCATCACGATTATTTTTAATCCTTGGTAGTTCGTTTTAATATTTATTTTCCAGTCACAAATTCTGATGAGCTTCTAACGAAAAAGATTATATTACAAGTTAGTTGAAGCCTCCCTAACTACCCCAAAGGTGTTTCGAAGGAAATAACGAAGATGGCATTATTTGGAATGAAGTTAAAGGGACGCAGAGTCTATGCAGAAGGTGTGTTCCCACAAAAACTCAGATGTGTTCCCACAAAAACTCAGATGTGTCAAACTCAGATGTGTCAAACTCAGATGTGTCAAACTCAGATGTGTCAAACTCAGATGTGTCAAACTCAGATGTGTCAAACTTAGATGTGTCAAACTCAGATGTGCCAAACTCAGATGTGTCAAACTCAGATGTGTCAAACTCAGATGTGCCAAACTCAGATGTAACTACCACGTCTAGGCAAAAGTAACTACCACGTCTAAGCACGATTCACTACCACGTCTAGGCAAAAGTAACCACCACGTCTAGGCAAAAGTAACCACCACGCCTAGGCAAAAGTAACCACCACGTATAGGCAAAAGTAACTACCACGTCAAGGCAAAAGTAACTACGACGTCTAGGCAAAAGTAACCACCACGTCTAGGCAAAAGTAACCACCAAGTCTTGGCAGAATCCCCAGAAAGGAAAACTTTGTCCCAAAGAAGCCAGAAAAAGAAGCTCAGCGCATGCTGCAGCCACCAGCCAGATAAGAAAGCGCCATCTTTAAGTTTCCTGAAGCAAAACTTGGACAAAAACCCAATAGAGTTTAAATGGTCTTGTCAGGCCGCCCGATTAGCAGGATCTTTTCTTCGTGATGGCTCCTTGATAAGATATAAGATCGGTCGAAAATAAGAAGGCTTTTGACAGATAGAATCCTAGACCAATGAGCTCTCGAGACAGCAGATCGAAGAGGCTTTAACTGATCTTCGCAAGAACTGACCAAAGATAAGCGATCGTCTCATGGAGAAAACCAGGGATGCTTTCACTGCCAGAAAAAACGAAGAATTTTTAACGTAACTTCAATGGGAGCTGAAGATGAACTGGAGCTCTGGAAACTACGGCTTTTGTAGTCCGTGGGTTCAGTTATTTAAAAGAAGGAACGATTTTTCGACGTCCGAAAAATAAAACGGCAGCAAAATCTGGACGAACACAACTGGATGCCAGTTTTTTTAAAGATGGATGGATGCCTTTTTTTTGGGCACTTTGGAATCCACACTCGAGCTGAGTTTTGTCTGAAGCTTCCAGACGAATTAATTCCATTTCATATTAGTCCTTCCACAGACACGTTTGAGCAACATGACTTATTTTCCTCCATTCGGAATTATCGTGTTTTCAAAAGTGACCCACCGGTGGTCACTGACGGGATCTTTATAATGCTGCTGACCGACCTACAGTCACTTACTCAATTTTCATAAATACTTAAATGAAAGCTGAATGAAGGCATGATCTAGTTCATGTTTGTTATCACCTACATTTTAAATTTGAATTGAAAACTGAACTTCAGTTGAAACACATCGCAGGAAACGTAATGAAATTTAGCCGTGAGAGACAAACTAAACAGCAATCGTCCTATGTTTTAAATTATCTACGTATATTCGTTAACTACGATACTACCACCGTATGCGTAGTAGTTGGTCTCAAAATCGATATTTTTTGAAAAAATGTCCAAGGTCTGAAAAAATTAATTTGTAAGGAAGGGTTCACAAGAAATATTACAAGAAACATTCCTCAAGGAATCGTTAATTCGAGCATAGATCTCTTTCTTTGTCTTGATTGACATTTTTTATGGAAGGTTATTTTATATCATTGTATTCTAATTTATTCTGTCCAAATATCTTACCTAATAATACCCGTTGTGTGTTTATTTGTTTCTTTATTGGTTTGGTGTCCGCTTGGTGCGTGTGTCTGTGACGCTCACAAGGACGCTCAATGACCGTATCTGTGATACGAGTTTCACCAGTGCACAAGTACAAGAATATTTTAATGGCGGGTACTATTGGGATGGATGTATTTGTTTGGCATCCACGACAGCAAGATTTATTACACCAAAATATCCAATATCCAAAATATCCAAAATATCCATTTGTGACGGGCCGTGTACACTCGTGTTCTATTATTTAGTATAGTAATGTAAAAACTAAAGAACCATTCAATAGCAATCATTTCAACACTTTTCGAACACAATTACAAGAAAATGACGACCAAAAAAATTTAAAACTGTTGTCTACAGAGGAGTCGGACGGTGACAACCAAGTAAACAAAATTATTAGTTTTCAGAGCACAACGATTACTGATACTAACAATCCTAAGCTCTTCGGAGCACAATACTCACAATACTTACAATACTCACACGCATTCTTTAAAGCACAATACAGACAGTTCGTTTCAATACTCACGTTCTTTATACCACAATAAAGACAGTTCTTTTCAATACTTACATATGTTCTTTAAAGCACAATTCATTTCAATATTTGCGTTATTTAGAGCACAATACTGACTTTTTTTACAATACTCACATAGAACAGTTCATTTTAATGCTAGCACCCGCTTTTTAGAGTAAAATAACAGACAGTTCGTTTCAATACTCACGTTATTCAGAGAACAATAAGAACAGTTCTTTACAATACTCACACATGACGTCGAAGAAAGTGTTCGCAGTCAAACGCCCATGTCGGTTTTCAGCAATGCACATGTAGGGTCCGGCCTGGTCACGGGTTATGGGGTCCCCCAAGTTGAAAACGGACCCTGTGCTCACGGTTTCTCCAGACCGGTGTTGCCAAGTGTACGTCGGTTCCGGGTAGCTGAACGCTTGGCACTCTACCCGCACCGGCGTCTCGTTTTCTATGACCTCGATCTTGCTCTCGGTGACTGAAATGCGCTCGGGGGGATCTGCAAGGGGAAATTAGATTGGATTGAAGAGGATGCTTTATTCCAATCATTCTAGCAGGTGCATATCATCTCGTACATTGGTTCTTCAAATGCCTCATAACTAACACCAGGACGCCCTGACGGTTACCCCCGGTCAAGCCGGTACCCATTTCCGACACCTGGGTAGAGTGGGGAATTGTGGCTGAGTTTTCCCTTTACCCAACGGGGAGAAATCACACCGCAGCGCCGGGATTCGAACTCCCGACACCTTCTCGGAAAGACCCGTTCTTAACCCCTCGGTTACGGTGACGCCTCTACCGTTAGCATTCTTATGCTAATTTTATCGTCATTAGAACCACCTTCAATGAAGTGGCACTAGCATCAGGTAGCCACCGATATCAGAATGTGGAATAAGCTGCCACTCGGAAGAGAACTACAAAGATTACATAAGGGTTCAAATTCAGCATGAAATACAATAAATTTAGGCTAACTTTGGAACAGGATCGTATAGTCCTGTGAGGCGTTATTGGGTTAATGCCTCCCTATCCGCAACAAAAATAAAAAATTATTTGCCAAAAGAGGCCGAGTATTATGAAGTGTATGTAAAGATTTCATGAACAATCATTTATCAAAAGATGCCAACTTTACTGATAGGAATAGATTGCAGAAACAATTATCAAAAGATGCCAAGTATAATGAGGCGAATGTAAAGATTGCAGAAACAATTATTCATTAAAAGAGGCCAAGTATCAAAAGTGCTAAATAAGCGAATGTAAAGATTGGTGAAAAATGATTGATCAAAAGAGGCGAAGTATAATAGGTGAATGTAAAGATTGGCGAAACAATAATTTATCAAAACATACCAGGTATAATACGCGAATGTAAAGATTGTTGAAACAATTATTTCTCAAAAGATGCCAAGTATAATACGTGAATGTAAAAATTGGCGAACAAATAATTTATCAATAGAGACCAAGTATAATACGCGAATGTGAAGACTGCAGAGCAAAAATATCAGTTCGCTCACACCGTCACCGCAGAGGGCGGCCCAGCACAGCCTGCCAAGACTGACGTACACGAAATAAAGAAAGCACGCCTCATTCAGCGCTGATCTTCAATTAACCGGCATAGGAAAACAGTAAATTATATTTTAGCAAGTTAAAGGCGCTTGCGTAGTTGCTACGGTCCGTTTCGTAAGGTTAGATTAGATTATATGTTAGTTTAAGCCTCCCTAACCGCTACAAAAAAAAGATCGTGTCAAAGAGAGGAAGGAGGAAGGCACCATTTTGTATGGAGTTAGGGGAATGCGGAATCTATGCAGAAGAGGCAAAGAAACAGTAAGTTGAGGAAGAAGTTTATGAAACAAGATGAAAGTTGAAGAAGACAAAGTAGGTGCTGAAAAACAGGAGAGCAGTGAGCCGAAAAAAGGTGGTTCTTAACATGACAAAAAACATTTTATTTCAACAAAAAAAGGCCTGTCTCAGCTCAGGCCGTCTGCTGCGAAACGACCCATCGATGTGTCGTTTAAAAAATCTTTTACAATCTTTAAAAATTCGTTGTATTTACTGGACCCAGTGAATGATTGGTATTTAAATAATTGCTAACGACTTTTGGCTTTGAATTTTGCTTTTATTTCAATGTAAATGCGCACAAACGAATACATATTTCAACTAAGCGTTGCGAGGATTGCGTTCTCTTAGTTCCTTATATTTAAATGCACTGTCAAAATCAGATTAGGCAAAGGAGAGGAACTCATTTTTGATGTGCTTTTCTGTCAATCATTTTTTGATTCAACATTTTACAAGGGTATTACGATACCAATATATTAGTATCAGTTAAGGATGTTAATGTTAAGGTGTTTTAAAAACCAATGTATCAACTTTCATGTTATACTTTATTGGAAATAAAATGTTTTTCTCTTTTTCTTTTTTCTTTTCTTTCTTTTTGCATTTGAGTTGCGCGTGTAACTTCAATTTAACCCATCGCAGTCAACGGGTTTGTGCGATTGCAACGGTCGGTTTCGTTATGTTGAAAGAAGCCGTGTTGAAAAACCGGTTTTATTGCTCGAGTACATTCATATCCTTTCTAAGAAATGTGAAGAGAACAATTGTACGATAATATGCTACCATATGAGCTAAAATTAATTTCGTAAAAGGTAGCAAAATAGTCGAAATGTTATTAGTCTATTCCGGTGCGGAAATGGGGCAATTTACCAAGTGGTACACATCTGTACCAGCACGCCGTCAACGTGTTAACATTAGGTAAAGTAAACCTTTTCAATTTATAACCGTTAGAATTTAAAGAGAGGAAAAAATAAGAGGCCCATTGAGCGCACTGAAACTTAGATTAGATGTGTTAGTTTAAGCCTCCCTGGCGGCGACAAAGGCGTTCAAAAAAAGGATGGGTAGGCGCATCATTTAGTATATAGTTGAAGGGAACGCGGAATCTATGCACGTGTGTTCCCACACATGACCATTGTAGGTATAGAACTCGGTGAGGGTAAAGTTTGACAAGAAAAAAAGTAACATCGATTAGAATATGACTAGTTGTAAGTTCAATATGAACAAGAATACGATTTGAATATGAATGAAACAAGTCTAAGTTTACTAGGAATAATATCTGAATAAGAACATAACAAGTGGTAAGTTTGATGAACATAAGAATTCGATTTCAACATGAATGAAACAAGTCGTAAGTTACGTAGGAAAAAAATCTAAAAATAAGAACATAACAAGTTGCAGGTTTTATAAAAATAAGAATTTGATTTCAACATGAATATGAAAGGTATTGAGTTGATAAAAAGTGAAATGGTAAAAGTGAAAGGAAACAATTATTTTTCAAAAGATGCTCAGTTTTACGAGGTGAATGTAAAGATTGAAGAAACAATTGTTTATCAAAAGATGCATTGGCATTACGACTGTTGGAAAATGTATGTCAGTAAATTATTTATGCATCTGCTAAGGGATCTTCACAGTTCGAAGACTTCATTTTACGAAGAAAATTATTCACCCCATCTTCAATTCGCAATAAATATTTTTGAATACATCAATTATTTTAAAATGAACATTCTACCACATGTTGTCAATCAATTTGTACCTATAACTCCAACTGTGTGTGTCAATATCAAACTTGTACGAACCTTAAAACTATTCGGTATGAGTGAACTGATTAAGGTTGCATATTTCCTTGTCACTTACAGCAGTTTTCCTTCCTACGGTTGAACTTTTTCAGTAGGTATGCGTGTTTTTATCAAATTAAGCAAATATTTAAACACAGACTCGCAGTTATGGATATTTTCATCAACACATATGTACACAGATTCTTAAACTACACAACACGTGTACTATTCACGAAAAAATATTCAAGTACCAAACGCACGAACAGAATCACAAAACAAAGACGACCATTGTTCAAAGTTCAAAATTCATTAACTAAAAAATTATGAACCCAAGAAGTGCACTGCAAGAACTGTAAACAACTGCACACGGACAGCCGTAACTGAATACTGCTGCTACTGCTGGTGGAGGTGGCGGGTGGTGGTGATGGAGATGATGATGGTGGTAGTGGTGGTGGTGGTGGTGAAGGCATTTAGCCAAGATACAAAGCTAAAGAGTGCCAAGTGTTCACCGCAAGCATCGACACAAAAAACGTCATCAAGCACATCGTGCCTCCGCCAACCAGACTTGACAAATTTCCGACATGTTACCGACAGGTGGAGGGCGTGTTACCGACGGGTGGAGGGCGTGTGCCCGACGGGTGGAGGGCGTGTTACCGACGGGTGGAGGGCGTGTGCCCGACGGGTGGAGGGCGTGTGCCCGACGGGTGGAGGGCGTGTTA
>JACJUY010014422.1:0-13090 GCA_014220935.1 Platorchestia sp. MABIK | reverse complement strand
ACACACCAACACAACACACCAACATAACACACCAACACAACACACCAACACAACACACCAACACAACACACCCGGAGCTTGTATCTCACGCCGCCGTCCCACACGAGCCGCTGCCCCAGGCCCAGGCGGCGCAGCGACAGGACCACCAGCTGCCGGACGACCACGGGGCCGAGGTGGGGCAGCAGCGCCCGGTAGTACCCGGCGCGCTGGTGGTGGGACGCCCAGGCCCGCATGCCGCCGTTAGGAGGCGAGGTAGCGAACTTGCGAGCGAAGAAATGGCGGTGGGACGCCAGCCGCAGTTTGGGCAGGTCTTCGTAGCCAATCGTGCTCGGGCCCTGTTGTGGGTGGTGGTGATAGTTGACGGTGCTAGTTGTAGGTGCTAGTTATGGGTGCTAGTTATGGGTGCTAGTTATGGGTGCTAGTTATGGGTGCTAGTAATGGGTGCTAGTTATGGGTGCAAGTTATAGGAGCTGTTATAGGAGCTAAATATAGGAGCTGTCTTAGGAGCAGGTGCTAGTGCTAGTTATAGGAGCTGTTATAGGAGCAGGTGCTAGTGCTAGTTATAGGAGCAGGTGCTAGTGCTAGTTGTAGGAGAAGGTACTAGCGCTAGTTATAGGAGCAGGTGCTAGTGCTAGTTATAGGAGCAGGTGCTAGTGCTAGTTATCGGAGCTGGTGCCAGTGCCAATTATAGGAGCAAGTGCTGGTGCTAGTTATAGGTCCCAGTGCTGGTGCTAATTATCAAGGATTTCACTAGTTACAGGTGCTAGCTTTAGTGTGAGTTACTTGTTGTGGTCTATAACTAGTGCTAGTCTGAGTCACTAAAGCTAGTCTGAGTTCCTAGTACTAATCTCAGTCGCTTGCGCGTGCTAGTCTTCAGTGCTACTGCTCTCTAGTCTTACTTATTAGCAATTCTACGCCTAAATTACTAGTTCATGTACGCGTTTACTGTCATTTACTGACATGATTGCGATCATTCACTCGCTAGTTGCAGATTTTCTAGCCACAATAAAGGCAATCTCAAAAGAGCGAAGAGAGAGGACCATTAGTATGGACCATAGAAACCGGGGAATCTATGCACTAGAGGTGTCCCAAGACTTATAACTAGACGTTGTCAAGAGACGAGTATTTCGAGGTTCGGTTATGGCTTGGGGTGCATTTTACATCTGTGAAAAGTAACTTGCATGGATTGCGAGAATCAGTTATGGTTTGGGATGCATTTTTGATCAGTGAAGAGTAACTTGCCTGGCCGCAGAAGTCTGCCTCTTCAGTATGTCTGCAGAGGTTGAGGGCTGTCTGCTTTTGGAACTCTTTCAGCCAGTGCAGACTCACACTCATAGTTGTGTTTCTGAAACACGAAAAAAATCATAGTAACTCTTTGCATTTCCTGATTTGCACACTTCCATTGGGTATGGAGAATGAAAATCATGAAAATCATGAAAAGCTTTGCATTTAGTGGGATCCATTTAGAATGGAGTTAAGGGAACGCGGAATCTATGTACAAGGTACACAAAAACAGTAAGCTAACAAAGAAGTTCATCAAACAAGATCAAATTTAGAGAAGAAAGTAGTAGGTGCTGAAAAACCGGACAGCAATGAACCGAAAAAAAAGTCCTTAATATAACAAAAATTTTCATTGCTACAAAAAAAAGGCCTACCCAACTCTCAGCTCGGGCCCTCACATTTTCCCCCTGGGAGTGGTAATTCCCATAGATACAATAGTTGTATCCCCCCGAGGGGGAGCGTAAAAGGAAACAATTTAGAATTTACTCTCCGCGTCTTCTGATTTTCACACGTCACTTATAGAATTGAATGAAATTGAATTCATTTGAATTAAATTTATTGAATTAAAACAGTTTAATTGATTTAAATTAAATTGATTTAAATTGAATTAAATTAAATTGATTTAAATTGAATTAAATTAAATTTATTCAAATTGAATATATTGAATTAGACAATTGAAATATATTTAATTTAGTTTAATTTATCAGATTGAAAGAACAAGCCATTCAATTGGGACCCCAGTCATTTTTCGCAGGAAAAGTTTTCTTGTGCGAAAACATTTTTTTTTAAGTGCCTGAATTCTTTGAATTTTCGCTTCTCCTGGTTTCAGTAAATTGTCTTTTTCTTCTTTCTAATAAGCTCTCTACGCATTCTTCTAAAAAAGCTTTCTAGTGAGCAAATGAAACATCCATTCACATATACATCAATGAACTACAAAGTATTGCCCGTTAGTGAGTAATAAAGAAGAATATCCTTCCTCCATATATGATCGCTTCATAATTTTAATAGGAACCCCTTAAATAACGAGTCTCAAGCTTCAATTAATCACAATTTACAATTTTCAGTTATTTCATGATGGGAATTAAATTTATTGTCAGACCAATTTAAAATTAATCCCAATTTAAATTCATCCTAAAAAATCCTAATTTAAATTTATACTAAAAAATCCTAATTAAAATTATTTCCAAATTAGATTCTTTTCAAAAAATTCCTAAATGTTGACCTCCTGCAATAATCTGCAGAGAGTACCAACTTTACCAAACTGATTGCGGACGTAAAACTAAACGTTAGTTCAAACCTCCCTAATCGCAACGAAGGTGTTCCAAAGAGAGTAAGATTTAGGCTCCATTTATTACGGACTCTAAAGAACCCGGAATCTATGCACAAGGTGTGTTCCTGGATTAAATCCCCTGCGCTTATAAACAGTAAGTTGAAAAAGAAGTTCATGAAACAAGATAAAAGTTGAAGAAGGAAGTATTAGGTGCGTGTTCAAAAACAGGACAGCAGTGAACCAAAAAAAACGGTCCCGTAACAAAATAAAACCCCATTTTTTTCAACAAAAGGAGGCCTTCACTTTGGGACCTCACATTGCTGATGTGAAAAGAACATATTTAAAGAGAAGCACAAGTTTGTCTCTAAGCTCTCTCTAACAAGGAGAGCAAACACCGAAGACTTTTCGAGTGCTCGGCCAAATGCTTCAGCTTAAGTCTCAGTGTCTTTCATCTAATTACTGTGTGATCTCCTTAACGAAGCTGCTTGAAGGTGAACGTACCCTACACACAGACACTCACATTCTGACCTATACCCGTTCCCTGCGATGGGTTAAACTGAAGATCAATATTCAATTTAAATTTAAAGTCAATTTTAGTGGGAATTTTGAAAATTGCAAATTTTAACTGGACTGTGCCTTCATTTAGCTTTCATTAAGCATTTATATGTTTTGATTTTGTGACAGCAGGTAGGTCAACAGCATTTTGAAAATCCCCTCAGTGACCACCGGTGGGTCCCTTGGCAGGAAACAGGTTAAACGCCCGAGTTCAATTAACTCGTTGACTGCGTTAGCGCGGTTGCTACCGTTGGTTAAGTTAAATTTTGAATGGAAATTAAAAAACTACTATACTGCTCGAAAAAACTCGTGTTTTTCTGAAGAAGTGTGAAAAATGAACCAGTACAATAATGTTTTACCTCGTATGCTTAAAAATTTCAAAAAAAGATGTTGAAATAGCTGAAATGCTGTTTGTTTACACCGATAGGTAAATTAAAAATTTTCCTAGTGGTACACATACGTGTGCGCTACCAACATGCATTGGTCGTTTAAACTTGGAGAAATCATCTAAAATTCTGAAATGGGCACGAAATTCCTCATGTGATAAAATGAAACACCAGAAATGTTTCGAGTCTATGAATCAAATTACTCAAAAATCCACAAAATTAACACATACACACACATCAACGCAAGAGCCAATAACATTTAAACTGATTTTTTTTCTTAGCCAAAAAACTCATGCACTCACCCTAAATAACTCTATATCATACCCATGAGTTCTGACACACAAAGCTTAATTGCTCACATTACTTGTATATCGCTCATATATTTCCGAATACTTGTATCATATTCATGAATTCTTACACTCCACATGAAGTCCAAACACACGCAACAAAATTCTCATTACCTAATAAAATTCTATTACAAAGATTGTAATAACATATTCTTACTAAAAAAATCCCGTAAACTGAGCATATATACATGTCTTCAGAGAAAGCTCTAATCTAATACCAAGAAGTCAATCTGACTCACAACTCTGCCATTTCAACCAGTGTCCGACACACAACTCAGCATTTCAACCGGTGTCCGACACACAACTCTGCATTTCAACCGGTGTCCGATACACAACTCTGCCATTTCAACCGGTGTCCGACACACAACTCTGCCATTTCAACCGGTGTCCGACACACAACTCTGCCATTTCAACCGGTGTCCGACACACAACTCTGCCATTTCAACCGGTGTCCGACACACAACTCTGCCATTTCAACCGATACACAACTCGGCCAAAAACTGCACAAGCGCCGGAATCTGCCATTTGGACACAAAAGACACATTCACCTTGTCTTCTGCCGAGGAAATGAAACACCGCCACGCAAAATTAGGATTGGCCTTTCTTTTGTCCTTGTGTCTAGCCCCTTTTTTGGGGTTCTTTTGCCCTTTCTTTTGTCCTTCTTTTGCCCTTTCATTCGTCCCTCTGCCTGTCCCTTTTCCTTCTGTTGGCAGCAAGCAAAGCAAAGAAAGACGCCGGCGACCAACTCTAAAAATAGCAACAAATTAGCCTCTAATTCCCCTCGGGATAGGGACCTTGCGTTTGCTCGCGTCCTTCTTTTATGAAGTCCTGAGCATAGAGAAGTTTTGTAATCGACATTTCATTCTTCGCCTGTTTTGTACGCAATGTGTTTTCGTCTGTCTACATAAGTACTTTTTCCAATCCAGAAATGTTTTTTAATAAAAACACGTTTAATATTTTTCAACGTTTTTTAATCCGGAAAAGTTGTCGCTTTTTTGTACTGAATGTGTTTTTCTCAAGGGACTTTTTCAATCAAGAAAAGTTTTTCAATAAAAATCTCGCATCAATTTTGAATCTTCTTTTATCTGGAAAAGTTGTCCGTCTAGGTTTAACGAACGAGTTTGTATCAATTTAAAAATATATTTTCATCTAAAAATGTTTCTCAATTTAGAAACTTTTGCTAATCTCGAAATGTTGCTAATCTGAATGGGACTTTGTCGACGAACGCTTTTGTAAAGAAGCATTTCTTAATTTAGACACGTGTTTCAATCTACGGGCGTGTTTTAATCCAGAAACATTTTCAATTTATGATCCGCAGGTTCTTTAGGCCACTTTAAATTTTCAAATTTTTATTCTACGCCTGTTAAAAACTTCATTAGCGTTTCCCATTAGACCTTTTAAATCAAGAATTTTTGGTAAGTTCTTGAGTAAAAAAATATATGTGAAAGTTTTTAACCCAAAACGTTTTTAGTGAACTAATGAAAATTCTTCAACGAACCCTTGTGGACTCGTGTTTTGCTTAACGCTCATAGTTAGGAACTCTATTTATTTCTCATCTCTCATATTTCTTTTATTTCCCATGTTCCTTATTCAACTTTATTCATTTCCCACCTCTCATATTTCCTTTATTTTCCAAATTCCTTGTTCAACTTTGTTCATTTCCCACCTCTCATATTTCCTCTATTTCCCATTTTCCTTAAACAACTTTGTTTCCCACCTCTCATATTTCCTCTATTACCCCTACTCCTTATACAACTTTATTCATTTCCCTCCTCTTATATTTCCTGTTTCCCATATTCCTTATAGAACTTTGTTTCCCACCTCTCATATCATGTTTTGAGATATTTCGGCAGCCACCGCCTCGCCTCAAATGACGCGGGGTAAACGCACATTCCTATTTTAAGAAAACGACAAAAAAAAGAAAAGAAAAAAACAAAGAAAAAAGATGGCAAAGACAAAGGTAAAAATTCGAAGAAGGAACAGAAAAAAAAAAGGAGGAGACTGAGAAGGAGACAAAGAAGAATGATGAGGAGAAGAAAAAGAAGATGTAGGAGGAGAGGAAGAAAAAAGGAGGGCAAGGAGAAGGAGAAGAAAATGTAGGAGAAGGAGAAGAAGAAGAAACAAAGAAGAAGAAGAAGAAGCAGTGTCCCTGGCTGCCAGCATTTCATATCAAGGAAAGCTATGGAGCACGTACACTCAAGTCCCCCCACAAAAAAGACCACAAAGCTGGCCGTGTCAGCCGAGCTCTCGGTCTTGTGATGTGAACATGTGCACTAAATTATGCACGGCTCTTGAGAGATCTTTGTAAGAATATCTTTAGAGAGGCCTAACTAACCTGCAGCCTCTCAAAGAAAAAAAAAGTTAATCATGATTACGTTTTTTCTTCTGCGCGAGACCTAACGTGGTCAAAGAAAGATTAAAGGTTCATGTAAATTTTTGTGGAGGTCAATAAAAATCTGACTCATTTTTCAGAATTCATCTTAGAATTCACACAAAAACGTATATCATGCGTGAGTTTTTTTCCTACGAGAGAACTTACGTAATCAGAAAGGATCAAAGGTTGATGCATATTTTTCCAACTGGAGAGTTCAAAATTTTTTACAAAATTTTTATTTTTACGCCCTCCCACGAGCAACAGCAACACAACTGATGTGCGTGTTGGTAATGTTGATGGCACACACGGCTGCATGTCACTCACGCATGCACGCAGACACAAACAATACAAAGAATACAGACACAAACAATACAAAGAATACAGACACAAACAATACAAAGAATACAGACACAAACAATACAAAGAATACAGACACAAACAATACGAAGAATACAGACACAAACAATACAAAGAAAACAAACAAAACAATACAAAGAATACAAACAAAACTCTGCGAAACATACACTACACAAACAATACAGACAACACAAACAACACCATCAACGCAAAAAATAGCCTAACACAAATAACGCAGCACAAAAAACACAAATTACTTCTACAAGTTGGCTACGTATTTTGTGGCACACGAACTGGTGCTTAATATCAGCGTGTCTCCACACACATTTAAATCTACATCCGACCATCACCATAATGAGTAAAACTTTGTTCGAAAATTATGACAAAATCCTAAATTTTTACCCCCTCAAATATTTTTTAAAAGAACTCAACAATTATTCATGCTAAGAAAACAGCTTGAAGTGTTGCCGAATCGCCAAAATTTATTTCGCTGCCGGCTATACGGTTCCAGCGACGTCTGCTTTTAGGAAATACGGTCCCAAAATAATAACATTAATGCGGATAAAAAAATTCAAAAATACTACCCCATAATAACAAAAATACGCTCAAAAATAGTAAAATTAGGACTCAAAATAATAATAAAATACAACCCAAAATTATCACAAAAACATCCGTCAAGCAGGAGCAAAACACGTTCCCAAAATAATAACAAAATACAGCCCTAAAATGATTAAAAAAATACGGCCGCAAAATAACTACAAAAATTCCGCCCAAAATAATAACAAAATACAACCCCAAAATAATTACTTTAGGGTTGTAATTCTTAATTAATTACCAGTAGTCACGATCGTCAAAAATGACGGGATTCGATATTTTCTATTAATAAATCCTCCAGATGTGGATGCCAAACAAATATATTCATCCTAATAGTACCCGCCATTAAAATATTCTTGTACTTGTGCACTGGTGAAATTCGTATAACAGCGGTCACTGAACATCCTTGTGAGCATCACAGACACACGCACCAACCAATTCAGCGTGTTCAATGAAATTCCCATTGTAATAACATAGGAAAAATAACGCACAAAAAGTATTTAAATTTCATTATAAATTTAAGTAGACACCTGGCGCTTCATTATATGTAGAGCGTTGATAATCAAGAAAGCTCACCTGAATGGAGAGTGTCGGACGACGGTGGCGGAGAACATCTCGTCCGGGATGACGGAGGTGCTGAGGTAGAAGTGATACCGACGCAGCGCCGGCGACCGGCCCGCCCAGAACATGTACTCCACCAACGACCGGTGCGGCACTGACCACTGAGAGCTGGGCACCCCGGTTCCCATTAGAGAATATATGAAAAATCTTCAGAGAAAAACTAAAAATGCCCAGAAAAAATACCAAAAATACCCAGACAAAATCGAAAAATGCCCAGAAAAATACGAAAAATGACCAAAAAATAATCGGGAAATGCCCAGAAAAAATACGGAAAATGCCCAGAAAAAACACGGAAAATGCCCAGAAAAAATACGGAAAATGCCCAGAAAAAATACGGAAGACGCCCAGAAGAAATAAAGCAAATGCTCAGAAAAAATACGGAAAATGGCCGGAAAAATAAAGTTAGTGCTAAAAAAAATGCCCATGCTTTTTTCAAAAAATACAGAAAACATCCACAGAAGCTACAAAATGCACATATTAATGAAAAAAACAAATGAGAATGCAAAAAAAGTAAATGAACACCTGGAGAAAGTGTTCGTAAAAACAAATAATCAAGAAAATAAGTGAATGCCCATGAAAAAAACGAGCAACGAAGAAAATACCGCGAAAAAAATTACCCCGAAAACACGCAAATAACAACGAAAATCCTAAAAAGTAAATAACCACTAAAACTCATAAATAGGAAAAATGAATGCAATGATAAACATACACTAGCAGGACAAAACAAAAATTAAAAAACTTTCATCGGGGATACTTAGTTTTTTGTGTTATTTTTTTTTTGTGTGATTTTTTAAAAGTAATTTTGTTTTTTCTTCAACCCTGAGATGAGACAACGAAAGATAAAAAGAAACCATTGAAGGAGTAAAAGGATGCAGGTACAGCGCAAAGGTTCAGCAAAAAAAGGGTGAAATGAACAGGATGAAAAAGAGAATTTACAAAAATAAGGAAAGTGATAAAATGAAAAAAATGAAGAACTATCAGAAAAAGGATGAAACAACACAACCATGCGAGCATTAAGGAACAGCTCCCTCACGAGGAAAAACCACACAATAACAATTACAGAATAATTCAATAGTGATAATTATAAAATCATTTATCAATAAGAACAATGAAATAGATGGATAATTAAGCAGCGAAACCATTTCCGTGGGTTCCCGTCATTGTAAGAAGGAGCTTATCAGTGAGACATCGAGTGCTATTCAAAATAGGAAGTATGTGCTTCTGACACACCTTCTTTATACTAGTAACTCGACGCTCTCCTTGTGTTACTTACTCGACACTCACTCTTAATTTCAAACAACTCGACACCCAGCCTCCATTTCATTAATTAACTACTCAACACCCAGCCTTTATTCCAGTAACTACTCGACACGCAGCCTTTATTTCATCAGTAACTCGACGCCCTGATCTCATTACAGTTCCTAACCTATCGTATCCACATAATAACAGACAACCAAGACTTCGAAAAAATAATCAACCCCTAACCCACTGAACATGTCGGTTATTAATAACTCGACGCCCTAATCTAATTACAGTTTCTAATCAAATGTATGTAATTGCAAACAACTACGGCCTCCATCAATAAATTTCTAACCTAAGGTATCTAATTACAGACAACGGTAGCCTCAACTTCAATAAATTTCTAACCTAATGTATCTAATTACAGACAACGGAAGCCTCAACTTCAATAAATTTCTAACCTCATGTATCTAATTACAGACAACGGAAGCCTCAACTTCAATAAATTTCTAACCTCATGTATCTAATTACAGACAACGGAAGCCTCAACTTCAATAAATTTCTAACCTAATGTCTCTAATTACAGACAACGGAAGCCTCAACTTCAATAAATTTCTAACCTCATGTCTCTAATTACAGACAACGGAAGCCTCAACTTCAATAAATTTCTAACCTCATGTATCTAATTACAGACAACTAAGGCCTCACTTCAATAAATAAATAATCGGCCACTCACCCACTGAACATGGCCAGGTCCCCCGCCGGTGGGGGCGCTACTCCCCTGGTGACGTTGAACACGTGACCCCCGCACCCGTGCCTGGCGAAGAAGTGGTGGTGCATTAGACGTTAAGTTGGTTAATGGTGCTACATAGAGAGAACTGCAACAAAGGTGTTACAAAGAGAGGAAAGATGAAGGTACCATTTAGTGGAGTTAAGGGAACGCGGAATCTGCGCACAAGGTGCATAGAAACAGTAAGTAGAGAAAGCAAAATAGTGCAACAAGATAAAAGTAGAAGAAAGTGTTGGGTGCTGAAAAACATGGCAGCTGTGAACTGTAAAGAAGTTGGTCCTTAACATAACACAAAACAATTTATTTCAACAAAAAGAAGGCTTACCCAAGTCTCAGCTTGGGACTTACATTAAGTTAGTTTAAGCCACTACAAAGGTGCTACAAAGAGAGGAAAGCACCATTCAGTATGGAGTTACGGGGAGGTAGATTAGATGTTAGTTTAAGCCTGCCTAACAACAACAGAGGTGTTCCAAAGAGAAGAAAGATAAAAATTACCATCCCGTATGGAGTTAAGGAGACGTGAAAACCCGTGACTGTGGCGGGAAGGAAATTAAGTAGGGTAGTTTATGCTACAACAAAGGTGTTCCAAAGAGAGGAAGGAATGATTAAGGCGCCGTTTGGTAAAAAATCAAGAGAGTGTGGACACTATACACAAAGTATGATTAATAGATCAGATAAGTTATTTCCAACCTCTTTAATCACAACAAAGGTGTTCTAAGAAATTAAAAATGAAAGCATCGTTTTGTATGGAGTTAGGAGAACGTGGAATCTACGGACAATGTGTGGTTATCAAATTCAAGAATATGTTGGTTTATGCCTCCCTAACCACAACAAAGGTATCCAAGGAGAGGAAAGATAATGGCACTTTTTATTTTGGAGTTAAAGGGAATGCGAAATCAATGCACAAAGTGTGTTCTCAAATAAGATTACTTGTCCGTGGAAACAGTAAGTTGATAAGGAAGATTTTGAAAGAAGGAAAACTTAAAGAATAAAATCTTAGGTTCTGAAAAACAAGACAACAGTGAACCGAGAATAATGATCTTTAACAAAACTAAAACCCTATTTTATTTTAACGAAAATAAGGCTTCTTAAACCTCAGCTTGAGACCTCACATTTTCCCCCTGGGAGTGCTAATTCACAAAGATTCAATAGTTTTAAAATTCAAACAACTCAATGATGTATATTGTTCAAGTTTGTCACGTATTGAAATATGAAGATAATCACTCATCAGTTTTTTACTAAAAACACTCAATTGCTAAAATTCTATAACTGTCTGTCTATAGGAGGCAATTTCTTCATGTTTCCCTCATCATCTTCAGGCTGAAAAAATACAGAGAAAACACCTGGACAAACTTGAACAATAACGCAATGAAGCATAGTTTAAATTATAGCGTTTGAAACTTCGTATTTGAAACTAATTGAAATTAGGTGAAATTACACAGCCCGCCACGCTGGCTAGACGAGGCGCACAAAACGTGACTGAAAAAGGAAAGCACGTTTTGTGAAGGAAGTCGGTTGCACGGCACGCCGGCCTCCGTCACGAAGGATAGAGCAAAGTAGAAAATATGAAGACAACCCTAGAAAGAAACAGCAAAGCGGAATGTTGAAAAACACGCTACGAAGAATACAGTTTACATAAAATGCAGCAGTGATGAGAGAGGATAAAGGGGGGCGGACTTGTATTAAAATTAATTTAAGTGGAAAATGAAAAGAACAACACGCTAATTTCAAATCAGGATCCAAAACAGACTCAAGGCTACATTATAACTAAAAGGACCCACAGCAGACTTGAAGCTATATTATAAATACCAGGATCCAGATGTGTCATGATTACCTGGACCCACATCAGACTCGAGGGTGCATTATAAAAATCAGGACCCACAACAGACTCGAGGCTACATTATAAATACCAGGACCTACATGTATTATAATTACCAGAACCCACGGCAGACAAGATGCTGCATTACAGTCACCAGGACACACATGTGTCATAATTACCAGGATCCATACCAGACTCGAGGCTACACTACAATTACCAGAATCTACAACAGACTATTAAAGCCTACATTATTCGTAATTACCATTATCCACACCGGGCTCGAGGCCAGGATCTAGTTACCAAACATCCCACTGGAGACTTTCGGGCCCGCCGTCGAGGTTGCGCTGGCGGAAGCTGCTGACGAGGCTGCGGGGGCGGAGGGGGGCGAGGGTGAACCTCAGGTCCTCCAGGGAGCGCAGGGGCAGGTCCGCCCCACTCAGCTTCACGAGGTACTCCCACTCCGGCACCCTACCGAGTGTGGGGACGAGTGGGATTAGATTATATTATTAATTAGTTTAAGCCTCCCTATCCGACACAATGGTGATCCAAAGAGGAAAAACGAGTGGGAAAAAGGGTGAGACGAGTGAGAAAAAGTGAAGAAGGGTGGCGAAAAGTGAGGGAAAAAAGGGAGAGTGAAAAAGGCCCGTGAAGGTGAAAGGTAGAAAAAAGTGGGGAAAGAGTGGGAAAAGTGGCTTAGAGTGGGAAAAAGTGGCTTAGAGTGGGAAAAGTGGCTATGAGTGGGAAAAAGTGGCTATGAGTGAAAAAAAAGTGAGAAAGAGTGTGAAAACGTGAGAAAGAGTGGGAAAAAGTGGGAAAGAGGGGGAAAAGTGGAAAAGAGTGGGAAAAAGTGGGAAAGAGGGGGAAAAGTGGGAAAGAGTGAGTGAAAGTGAGGAAGGGTGAAAAAGAGAGTAGAGGCAAATAAATGAGAAAAAGCGGGAAAGAGTGAGGAAGAGTGAGAAAGTGGGAAAAAGTGGGAAAGAGTAGGAGAGAGAAAGAGAGAATGTGAGAGAGTGGGAGAGAGAGTGGGAGAGAATGGGAGAGAGTGGGAGAGAGTGGGAGAGAGTGGGAGAGAGTGGGAGAGAGTGGGAGAGAGTGGGAAAGTGTGGGAAAGAATGGGAGAGAGTGTGAGAGTGGAAAAAGGGAGGAGAAAGGGGGAAAAAGGGAGGAAAAAGGGGGAAAAAAGGTGGAAAAAGGGTGAGAAAAAAGGGAAAGGGTGGGAAAAGGGTTGAAAAGGGTTGAAAAAGGGTTGAAAAAGGGTGGGAAATTGGTGGAAAAAGGGTGGAAAAAAGGGTTGAAAAAGGGTGGGAAAAGAATGGAAAAAAGAATGGAAAAAAGGGTGAGAAAAGGGTGGAAAAAAGGGTGTTAAGAGGGTGAAAAGAGGGTGAAAAGAGGGTGAAAAGAGGGTGAATAGAGGGTGAAAAGAGGGTGAAAAGAGGGTGAAAAGAGGGTGAAAAGAG
>JACJUY010014421.1:0-17638 GCA_014220935.1 Platorchestia sp. MABIK | reverse complement strand
ACACCACATCATCCTCCACACCACATCATCCTCCACACCACATCATCCTCCACACCACATCATCCTCCACACCACATCATCCTCCACACCACATCATCCTCCACAACACATCATCCTCCACACCACATCATTCTTTGAACCAGATCATCCTCCACAACACATCATCCTCTACACCACATCATCCTCCACACCACATCATTCTTTGAACCATATCATCCTCCACACCGCATCCACCCACTCCTCTCCACCCCCCTCACCATCACCAGACCCGGCAGTCCCACCATTTGCATGAAGACCTCTGCAGATTTGGCGAGTCTTCTCTAGGGAATTTGAGAGCGAATTAATCACGTATTCTAGGCGGTATTGGCAAGTCTTTGTGTGGCAGGCCTGTGGCAGAAGGGGGTGTTACTGTTCACAAAATTACGGGGCTATTTGATGACAATTCTCATATTACAGTAAAAATGTGCTCTGAATTAGACTTAAATAGGTAATTTTGAACTAGAAGTATGATTTAAAGTGGAAACATTCTTTAAATTGGACTTTAAAAAAAAATTTCAATTTGAAAATATGCTTTAAATTGGATTTTAAATTCACATTGCAAGTTGGAAATATGTTTCAAACGTGGCTTTAAATTAAATATTTTGAAGTGAAAATATGTTTCCAGCCAGTGTGCGCAACTTCTTTTAAATTTGCTTGCATGTTTCTCTAAAAAAATTCCAGCGATCGCTTGTCCCTGGTGCACGCGATTCAACACAGCTCAGAAATTCAACGAAGGCCATGATACTAAATCATCTCCTGACGATGAATATAGATGATTATAATTAATACAATATTAAATTATTATTAATGAACGATTAATTGATGTTTCCAGCTTCCGTGGAAACTGCTTCGTAAGATTTCTACTCTAATAACTTGTAGGACCAACGCTATTCCCAGTCGTGAAATAACGTGATGCCTCTTTAACGCTAAAATCTCCAGCACCTGCTTTTCATCACCAACATTCCAGCACCTTCTCTTTCATATGAATACCTCGAACTGTACTTACTGGCCAGTAAGTATCATGAATACCTTAAATTGCTACTTAAACTGCTACTTACTGGCCAGTAAGTAGCAGAGAAAAACTGCTTGCACTACACAACACATCACTCAGCCCTGCACCGTTCAGTACCCAGAAGCCTCTAAGCCAGTGGTTCTTAACCTGGGTTCGATCAAACCGCCGGGGTTCGGTGAGTCGAACCCCTGGATTCGGCGCGGTACAGCTTGTGCACCAATAAAGTATGTAGTTATACAAATATGTTTAAGTTTGAAACAAACACATTTAATTTTTCCAACTAGGAAGGGTCCGGTGAACACATGTATGGAACTTGTGGGGTTCAGTACCTCAAACAAGAGTAAGAACCACTGCCCTAAGCCAGAGGTTCTCAACCAGGGGTTAATGTACCCTTAGGGGTAAAAAATTAAATAGTAGGGGGTAAATAATTGAAGATAATGCTGATAATGCATGAGTTGTTTCTGTTCAAAATTTTTTGTAATACAAATTAACTTCATAATTTCCTATTTAGAAAAGGCTTGTTGGAAGTAGGGGGTAAATGGAGAAATACATTAAGCCGAGGGGTAAATGAAGGACGAAAGGTTGAGAATGGCTGCTCTAAGGCTTGGCTGCGTCCTGCACATTAGCCATTAAACAGTCCGGGCCAGCGAGCGACGCAGTGCGGCGCTGCTGCCGGTCTTAAGACTCGGGATTTGCTCGAAAATGCAAGGAAATTGGCTATTGCGCGTCGCAGTCTTGGCATTCGATACTGTCATGCACTCACTTATGAAGTTAGATTTGTGTTCTCTGAAGTAACTTACGGGAAAGATGGAAGAAAATTATAAAACAGTGAGTTAGCTGCTGATATTCTTGTGTTCTCTGAAGTAACTTACGTGAAAGATGGAAGGAAATTCTATAACCTGGAACAATGAGCTAGCTGTTGATACTTTTCGGAAAATGGAAGTAACTTTGGACGGTGGCATGCAAATTAAGGTACTAAAATAAAGCTAACACTACACTGGAATGAAATTAGCCACTACGCTGTGTGGGAACAGCTAATCTATGCACTGCGAAAGCTGACAATTTGCTGTTGATTTTTGCAATCATGGTGCGTAAATGCTTTAATTTCAACTAATACTTTCGCTATCATCATGCACTCAAAAAACTGTTTAGAGCTCAATATCAGGGTCTGTTACAGTTGTTACCGGAGAGACAGCATGTCGGATTGTGAGTGCCATGAAAAGATGACTCACGGTAACTTAAAATCACTTGGGACTTAAGATGACTTGGAACACTTTCTAATTGCACATGAACACTATGACTGCGACGTAAGCCTCCGGGGGTCACTGAGAGAATTTTCAGTAGTCATAAACTCAATTTTCATAAATACTGAATCATAACTAAATGAAGGCACAATCAAGTCGATGTTTGCAGTTTTCAAGATTGCTTACTACAGTTGACTTCAAATTCGAGTTGAATATTAAACTTTAGATTTACCTGCCGCAGTCAAAGTGTTAAAGCAAAAGACCAGAATACATACTGCGCCTCAGATATTCCTTATGAAAACACTGCCGTGATTGGGAAGGCTGCTGATGATTCATGTGGCTGGCAGCGCCGGCACAGAGCAGACGCTGCGCCAAAATGTCCACTTGACTGCGGTAGCTTCTTTTAGCCCGAATATGTCGCGTGAAGAGGATAGTTTTACACCGCTACACAGAACTTCTCCCGCCAACTAAGATGCGACTTCCCACATCCCGAACGTTGCGCCGAACTACTCTAGTTTGCGCTGATGTTGGTGGGGATATTTATCTGTGTTGATGTAAGATGTTCCAGCACCTGAATTGCACTCTTAACTTTCATTAATTTTTGAGTATTTTTTGCTCTTTATGTTTTGCTCGTGAAGCTACTCACCCTGCTCCTTTATGCAAGTTGTGTAGCTTAGAGCTTGCGACTTTTTGTAGCTTTCGACAAAATTTACCCTCAAAAGTTTTGCGATGCACAAATATCGAAAACAATCCACTTCTTGTTTATGATGAAGACGAGAAACAGGGGCTTGACCCATAAACACGTTGACTCCGATTGTGCGGTTGCTTACGGCCAGTTTGGTTAGGCTAGAAAAAGTCGTTTTGACAAACCGGCTTTTCTGCTCTAATAAATTTTTAACCTTTTTGAAAAGTGTGAAGAAAACACTTGAACCATAATGTGTTACCTTAAACTCTAAAATTAATTTCGGAAAAGGTAGCAAAATAGTTGAAATGTTATTTGCACATTCCGGTACGTAAATGAGCAATTTACCTAGTGGTACACATATGTACCACTTCGGAATCAATATGTTACAATTCATCGGGAACAAATATTCAAATCCCATTTATTTCTTACGAATATGTGTGATCATTCCGAAACTTTCCTACTCGCGGTTCTCAACCTGCAAAAGATTTGAAACCATAATTTTAATACTATATAAATTATTTACACACCATGTACTGTGCATTATTTATGTATAAATTTATTTCATTCATTACCTATTATTCATGCATTCTTACTTATTCTGCATGATGCAGTGAGAGCTGTTTATACATTTATTTGATTTAATACGTTTAATTCATACACTCAGTACTCAGCATTAAGCAGTATGCAGTGCGTACTATTTATTTCAGTTCTGTATTCCGTGTAATTTAAATTAAAAACTCTCCTTTCACAACAGAACATGGAGAAAATAGGGCATACTGTATGTTATCCAGAACGAAAACAATGCGTTCACGAGCTTTAAAAACATTGAACTTTATACGATTCCACGCATGGAGGATCAATGTCAAATGTCACTGTGTGGATACTATAGGGCAAATTAGATAGGTAGTGAAGCCAGTATCACAGATACTCTCATCACACACTTTGTGAACGATTTTTATATAGAAAATTAGAGAGGTAGAAACGCTCATCAGTTTGTGGACGATTAACGTAGTGCAAATTAGAGGGGTAGTGAAGCACAGATACTCCCATCACACACTTTGTGAACGGTTAATATAGGGAAAATTAGAGAGGTAGTGAAACCAGTATCATAGATTCTCTCACCACACACTTTGTGTACGATTTATATCGGGAAAATTAGAGATGCAGCAAAGCCAGTATCACAGATACGCTCATCACACATTTTGTGGACGATTAACGTAGTGCAAATTAGAGGGGTAGTGAAGCCTGTATCACAGATACTCTCATCACTTAAATTTGAACGTAAACGAGAGCCTAACAAGGTAAGCTGATGGCACTGCGGCCAATTTAGGGTAACTTCAAAACTTCTGCCCTGACAGCAGCTGGTAGAGGAGCATAAGCTCTCCGATTGCGGGAGTACGTTCGTTGTTTTTGCTAATTATGAATTAACTAATTAGCTAATTAGGGGCGGCTGAAGAGGGAGATATTGACTGGCAGCAGTTGGCGGCAACAGAGAGGACTTAATTAGAAGTTAGAGCTTAATCTGACCTAAAGAGTAAGCTGGGGAACGCATAGAGTTTAACCGGCCTTCCATCGCACGTGCTAGAGCTCAGCAAGATCGTTGAATGTTGATCGAGTTATTATACGGGAAATTAAGTCTAGTAATCATTGATTAAGAGCATTTTATGGTGAATTAGTTCGAGAGATCGTTGACTAACTTCGTTGTATGGGGAATTAAGTCTTGTGATCGTTGGTTAATTACATTACCTGATAAATTAAGTCTAGTGATCGTTGGTTTATTACATTATCTGATAAATTAAGTCTAGTGATCGTTTGTTTATTGCATTATCTGATAAATTAAGTCTAGTGATCGATTGTTTATTACATCATCTGATAAATTAAGTCTAGTGATCGTTGGTTTATTACATTTCCTGATAAATTAAGTCTAATGATCGTTGGTTTATTACATTGTCTGATAAATTAAGTCTAGTGATCGTTGGTTGATTACATTACCTGATAAATTAAGTCTAGTGATCGTTGGTTTATTACATTATCTGATAAATTAAGTCTAGTGATCGTTGGTTTATTACAGTGTCTGATAAATGAAGTCTAGTGAAAAATATATTATGTAGTAAATTAGGTTGATTGAACGTTGATAACTTCATTATTTGCGAAATTAAGGTAAGTAATTACATTAGTTGATTATTAGTTGGTAGTTGATTAAGTACATTACTTGGTAAATTAGATCGACTGATCGTTGACTAACTTCGTTATGTCAGAAATTAAGATAAGTGATCGTTGATTAAGTAAATTATTTGGAAAATTAGATCTAGGGATCACTAATTATGTTGTTATACGGTAAATTAATTTTAGGTAAATTTGATTATGTTCATTATATAAGAAATTTGATTTGATTAAACTAAAAATTAATTTCAGCCTCCCTAACCTCCACGAAAGTGTTCCAGACAGATGAAAGATGAAGGCCCCATTAAGTGTGGAGTTAAGGGAACGCGGAATCTATGCCCAATATGTGTCCCCTCACAAGATCACCTTCATGTAGAAACAGTAAGTTTAGTAAGAAGTTTATGTAAGAGAGAAGGCCTGTCTTACTTTCACATCAGGACTTCACATTTTCCCTCTGGTAGTGCTAATTCCCACAGTTACTAAATGGGAAATAAAGAAGCGGGTCCTATTGTGAGGGGTTTGGGACCTTTTCCAGATAAGCCCCGCCACTAATGCAACACATCAGTTCACCCACTTGTAACTCTCAAAATGATGCACCCATCGACTTCAAATTGCTCTCAAACGAAAGAATGTTTTAATCTTTCATTGGAGAGTAATTTGAAGTCGATAGGTGTATTATTTCGAGAGTTACAAGTGGGTGAACTTATGTGTTGCATTAATGGCGGGCTTATCTGGAAAATATCTAGGGTTTGTTGAAGATATCCTACGTTGTGTTCACACTCATGGTACACGTAAAATCACACTCTTTACGTTCATTTATCAGTTACCTAGTTACAACCAAAGTTAATAAGAGAATTTCGTGAATTATGCTACAAATTCCGTTCATTCAAGAACAGAAATGATGCTGAAAACAGTCACAGCTTCTGTTCTTTTTGCCCAGCATTGTATCTAATTGAGGATTTTTTTGGTTTAATGCATATATGTAAGCTACTTCACGAATTAAGTTTTTTATACTACTTCTGGCGTGCAGTGTTACAAAAAAGTTTATATTATCTCAATTTCTAAATGTCGCTGCCTTTAAGACTTACATTTTTCATATGGCTTCAGCATTTTTTTACGTTTCATGTTTGATCTTAAACTTACTTCACGAATTACGTTTTTTATATACTTCTAGCGCATATACTTCTATATATACTTCTACAAAGAAGTTTATGTGGTTCTCAAGTTCCGTGCCTTACGAATTAGATTTTTTATATTGCTTCAGTAGTTTTTTACGTTTCATGCATGATTATAAAGTTACTTCACGAATTACGTTTTTTAAATTGCTTCTTGCGTACAGTCCTACAAAAAAGTTTACATGGTTCTCAAGTTCCGTGCACGGCTGCCTTACGAATTAGATTTTTAACTGACTTCAGATAACTCAAACAAGTTAATGGTTTTTGGTAACAAGTTTAAACAAGAACCTCCAGTTCTCATGGAACGCACCTATTTTGCGTAATGCCGGTTGAGTTTTCGCATGCAACAGGTTTACAACGTCACATTTGTTTTCATATTTATATTTGGTTCCATAAAATAACAGAAATGGTACGTAAATACCCGACCAATTACATCGAATGTCGGTGTATATTACTTAGAAAAATTCGTTCAAACATTTTATAATAATATTATTTTGGTCAACGGTTCACATTTTGCGTTAAATGAATTGATTAATTAATAACAAGAAAGTTTTAGTCTCCCTTTACCACAACAAAGATCTTCAAAGATATGAAGGATGAAGGCACCATTTAGTATTGAGTTTAAGGAACTCGGAATCTACGCACAAGGTGCATGAAGACAGTAAGCTATGAAAAAATTTCATGAAAAAACATAAAAGTTGAAAAAGAAAGTAAGAAGGTGCTGAAAAACAGGACAGCAGTGAACAGAAAAAAGATGGTCCGTAACAAAACAAAAAACCTATTCTATTTTAACAAAAAGAAGGTCAACCTAATTTTTAGCTCGGGACCTCACATAATCCTTCTGGGAGTGCTAATTCCCATAGATACAATAGTGGTATCTTCCTAAGGAAAAGTTAAATGAAATACGTACAAACATTTTATATTAATATTATTCTGGTTAATGGTTTCCATTTAACGCTGAGAAAAATACGTACATTCATTTTACATTAATATTATCTTGGTCAGCGGTTTCCATTAACCCTACGACGAGAGCAAACAATTTCAATTCCATTCTTGCGTTAGATCTAGGAATTTTCTAGGGGATTTTTTCGGGATAAATTCAGCGTAATTCCCTAGGGAGAGCTTCAGAAATAAGGCGTCGTTCATCACGACTCGAACAAGAACTGCAATCTTGCTCGCTGTCGCTCCTGCAGCTACTAAATTTAGCTCCAGCCTCACACCGCCTTCCCTTGTTTTAGAGCGGGCGGTCATGCGCGCATCTTATGTACAGGGTGGCGCATAAGTAACGCACCCTTTTAAAAAATTAATAATAAATAAACCATGATGGGTATAACGATAGGGTTAATTGCAAACGATAGAGGAACTCTTAAAGTTTATTTACATGTCGTATCCTGTCTACAGATACCCAGTGTATTTGGCGGTAATAAATCTTTAAAATTTACCTTCAAAAGGGTTCGTTACTTATGCGCCACCTTGTAATAGGGCAGGGCTTCCAAACCCACGGGTCTTTTACCCTACAATATGTTTGTGGTAAGGAGAAAGAAAGAAAAACAGTTTATCTCCAATAGAGTTGATTCATGAAATGGATGACATTGGGTTTTAAAATTTCTCAACATTAAAAACCCTCAGCTGATATTCACGCACGGGTATTATAATACCAGTATCGATTGTCGAGAATAAATGATTGAGAGAAAAGCGTGAAAAAATGTGTTCGAATATCATGTAATGGAATTATGAGAAATATTTAAAACTGACGACTTGCGTCCATGATACCAGTGGGGTACGCATTATTTAACTAAAGCAGTTTGTAGTCTCTCTTCTTTTGCACCCTTACCATTGTGTGTTATTTTTGATGAGGAGTAAAGGGGAAATCAACATTTTAACGTATTTTTTTATTTGTTGTATCTTGTATACCTAAAAGCAAGTATCTTGCACCACAAAATTATTTCTTTGAATTATTAATGGAGTGACAAGAATGTTGAATTCACTGTCTAAGGTTGGAAACCCCTGTGTTTGGCCGCCGTCACACTGAGACCAAATGGTAACGTTTCGTCATAATCATCTACAGTGAGCGGCACTACTCGGTCTGTCTAGCGCGACGAAACCGTCAAATTTCAGCCTTAGTTTGGGACCAGTTTGGTCAAACTAAGGCTGAAATCTGATTGTTCCGTAGCCCTGGACTGACCGACTAGTGCAGCTGACTGTATATGATTATGATGAAACGTTACCATTTGGTCTCCGTGTGACGGCGGCCTAAGTTAGAGAGTGCATGCAGCTATCAGCCTTCCCTGAAAAATATGATTAAGCATAACTTTAATCCTATAATAGTGATGCTCTGAGTGTAAAACTTTTCATTGCGAATAAAGAAAAGGAAATGTAACCCATTCAAAGGATTAGTATATTTATATTTTTACTAAACTCATGCTAATTTTCATTTACAGAGCAAAACGTGACACATCGGTGGTAACTTTGAAGCGTCTTCATGCCGCTCAGAATAAATTTTAATTCTGAATAACTCGATGGAGAAATATTTCATTAGGAATCGTTTCGCAGAATAGGTATCGGATTCATAACGCATCACTTCCCAGCATCGGCTACATCATGGCGGACGTTACAAGAGATTTCATCCTTCCTCTCTTTGGAACACCTTTGCTGATATTAGGGAGGCTGGAACTAATTTATAACATAATCAAATCTAATTTCCTACATAATGTACACAATTAACGATACCTAGACTTAAGTCACCAAATACTATGTTGATATATGATACTTTGTTTAGTTGCTCTTTTATTTTTTCTCACCCCCCTCCGGATTTGGCAAATAAAGCCAATTTTGTTTACTTTATAGAAATAAATGATTTTAATGTGTAAACTAATTTCCATAGGGAATTAAGTCCTTGAAATTTAATTCCAGGTAATGTGAGTTTTACATTTTCTTAGCATTTGGGCTTGAAGGTATTTTGTTCAACATTTTTTTAGTTGGGCAAATTATGTCACGACATTTCATCACCGTCGCTTTAATGTGATAATTTCCATCATAAAAGGTCAAGTCTTCGCATTAAATTACAAGACATCAAAATTCCTAATGTTATAATATTAATTTGAATGTTTCGGGACGCGCACTATTAAATCAAGGCAAAATTCTTCTTTTATCTTTAGTCAACTGCTTTAACTGTTGAAAATTAAGAATTTAATTTCTAATTAACTAATGTTTGAAATACTCTTGCGTTTGTAGAATACAATTTTTAAATAGTATTGATAACCATTGAAATTACGTTTTAAGATTTGTGCCATATTTCTACGATTTTCTTGTCACAAAGCATGTTTTACCCAGTTCATTCAACTTTCTACCGTGCAATAGATATTCTGAAGATATTAACAATTTTATTTTATTTGAATGTAAAACAAAATTTTAAATAACATGAAACAAACAGACTCAAAAACATATCTCAATTAGAATTAGAGGTATAATTTATGCAGAAATAGGTCACATTTTTGTGGGACACGCGTTATATCATTATTGGAATCATGTTTATGATGGAGAATTATCCCTCATTCAAGGTATATCATTATTGGTATCATGTTTATGATGGAGAATTATCCCCCATTCAAGGTATATCATTATTGGTATCATGTTTATGATGGAGAATTATCCCTCATTCAAGGTATATCATTATTGGTATCATGTTTATGATGGAGAATTATCCACCATACAAGGTATATCATTTTTGGTATCATGTTTATGATAGAGAATTATCCACCATTCAAGGTATATCATTATTGGTATCATGTTTACGTTAGAGAATTGTCCTCCATTAAACTATACAACATCATCGGTATCATGTTTACGCACAGTATTTTTGATTTCATGCTCACGAACATGTCCTGAAGCCAATATGAGGTCAGCACAATATGAGGTGAGCTCAACTGTTCAAAGCCAAGGAGTTCATTCAATCGAGAAAATGTTTCTCTTTAGCAGCGCATCTTGCCAATGTATTTTGTAGGGCGTCGCTGCCAGATGTCAAGGAAATTAGAGACTCGCCGCACGTATTGACTTGGGCAGGAAATGACGAAGACGACTTGGTTCCTGAGGAGCTGGTCGCTGGCCTGCTCTTCCGTGGCCAATTGGCGGAGATGGACTGGATTATTGGCTGATTCTTAGGGGATGGAGTTCATGATTGCCCAAGATCATTGGCTGATTTTTAGGAAATGGAGATCATTATTGCCCAATTGGAGGGGATTACTGGCTGATTCTTAGGAGATGGAGATCATTATTGCCCAATTGGAGGATATTATTGGATGATTCTTATGGGATGGAGTACATTATTGCTCAATTGTAAGGGATCATTGGCTGATTCTTTGGGGATGGCGTTCATTATTGCCCTGCCCAATCAGAAGAGATTATTGGATGATTCTTATGGGATGGAGTACATTATTGCCCTATTGGAAGGAGTTGAAGTGGTTTATTCTCTAACTTTTTAGAGAATGGGGATGACTGTTGGTCAAATGGCGAAAGATAGAATAAATTATGAAGGGGTGGAGGTGCTTATGTGATTAATATTTTAAAAGGGAGGAATTATTGTGTAATTATTGATAAGATTAATAATTATTGGCCAATTTGTGGAGGATCGACTGCGTTGATTTTTGACCAATTGGTAAAGAATGACCAGGAGTGTCAAACATAAAGAAAGAATGAACGATTTGGTTCAAAACGTGTTTGGTTATTGTATCTCTATTGTACGAGTGAACCTTTTCTGTTAAGAAAAAAAATCGCTATTTTCAAGTCACAGAAATAATTACTGCGTGGAAACTGTTTTTAGAAGAAACGTTTGAGTGCGTGATTTTTTTTGTTACTCTTTTTTTTTGCATAAGAATTGTCCAACGAATTTGACTCAATAATGTAAATACATAGCAAAAAAGTACAATAATTATGCTGCAATAAGACATTCAGCTCACAAGGTTAGAACGGAGATGGGCACCATTCGAAAAAGCGCCAACCTGCACATGTATTCATGTTTCCTAGTACAGATATTTCTAAATAAATGATTCACACAAGATTCTTACGCGAGGAGCGAGTAAGGATCATACGCACTGACGATATTCTCGGATTTTTAAATTTAGATGAAGGACTTAAACTATGCTCAGTCTGATTAATAAACTTAACAAATTTCCATTATTAATTTTTGAAATCCGTTTTGGGATGGCATATTTTTATTTTGACGCAGTAAAAATGTTAATAAGCTCTAACTCCTTTTCCCGCTCAAACCTGGGAGTGAGTTTTTTCCTTTTTTGAGGTGTTGCATTAGAATTTAATTTCATCCAATCGTACTCTGTTCGCTACTAGGCGTGATGTTTTTTTATTACGAGTATTAGCATCATTGTGATATTATTTTAATTCGAGTATTACTATCATCGTAATATTTTATTCAGAGCATTTGTCTCATTTTAATATTATTTTATTCTGATTATTTGTATCATTGTAATATTATTTTATTCTGAGTATCAGTATCACATCATAAAATATTCTAATCTTTTATTGTTTTGCGAGATATATGTGGCCCTAGACGTACTCCACGGTAAAGGCAACAAGGTAGGTTCAAACCAGTCTTTTTTTCGTAGACGGTGTGGTTTGCCGACGTCACGGCAACGAACCAATAGCAGCGCTCATATTGCATCTGGTAGCACTAATACCCCCAAATCACGCTCCACTATTGGCCTAACGACATCGCGTTTTGGTGACGTCATAAAATTTGTTTGAAATAAAGCCTTTCTATTGGCTAGCCGAACAAGAGGAGGTATATTTTCTCCCATAGAAATGACCCTACCTTGTTTCCTCTACCGTGACGTACTCAAAATACTTTTTTCAATAGCTTCATGTCGTCACAATTCACGCTAGCTCAAACTCAGCTGCTGGTTGTAAGAATGTAATTCGATTTTATACAGTAAACCATTCCATCAGAAATGACGGGATTTGAAAGTGGTCGATGATGTATGAAAATATCTGAATCAGGTTGTTTTCACTTAATGATAATAATCGATGATGTATTAAAATAAGTGTAACTAGGCTGTTATCATATGGTGATAATTGTCGATGATATGTTTAAATAACTGAATTAGGGTGTTTGCATTTACCACTGATTTATTTTCCTCATATTAATCCTTAAGAAGCGGACACAATGAATATATCTATTCAAATAATGCTGACACCCGTAATTTAACTACATCATGTTTACAGCCTCCAGTTTGCTTATCTCGTATTACAGTTACGCTCATCGAGATTATGTTGCCTTTTCCTGGCAAATAATCAGATTTTCGGGAAAGAAATTAACATTTAAATACACACAAAAATTTGTGCTACTCACGTATTGATTATAAGTACAAATGTACAGGGTGGCACATAAGTAACGCACCCTTTTAAAAAATTAATAATAAATATACCATAAAAGGTATAACGATAAGGTTAATTGCAATCGATAGGGGAACTTTTAAAGTTTATTTACATGTCGTATCCAGTCTACAGATACTCAGTGTATATTGCGGTAATAAATCTTTAAAATTTACCTTCAAAAGTTTGCGTAACTTATGCGGCCCCCTGTAGTTTCCATTCTTTTGCACCCTTACTATTGTGTGTTATCTATTTAATATTCTGCTTGTTCCTCCCTTAGTTAGTTAGTCCGTCCGTTACGCTCTCATCCGAGTTTGCAGTATCATGGATACCGAATTCCTGAGTGTTACATTGAAAGATCGCCTTTACATGCATTGATGTAGTTGACATTTGATCTGGTTAACATAGTTTAATATTTTTTCACGGATCCATGTTTTTATGTTTGACATATCAGGATGACCTTGTTTAGGATCGGATAGTAAGATATGTTAGGTTAGGATGGGTTAGCATAGAATATGTTATGTTAGAATTTGTTAGGTAATGTTGACGGAAATTTTTTACGGGTCACCCTAGCTGAACGATGACATTGCTTGACTCATTGATTACGACAATTCAAATGATTCAGGATTGGATAGATTAGTATAGATCAAATTAGGCTAAGTTAAGATAGGATAGGTAAGGATAGGATAGGTTAGGATGGGATCGGTTAGGATAGGATAGTTTAAGATAGGTTAGGTTAGCATATGTTAGGTGATGTTGATGAAATTTTTACGGGTTCTTGTTTTTTTTATGTTTGGCATAATATCAGGATAGTTTTGGTTAGGATAGGATAGGTTAGTATATGTTAGGTTAGCATGGGTTATGTTTAAATTTTTCAGGTAATGTTGACCGAATTTTTTCATGGGTTTACATAGCTTATTGATGATATTGTCCGTGGAATTTCCACGGGTCATGCTAATTTTTAATGAGTTGAGTGGAAATAAACATTTTAATGTGTTTTTAATATTTTAGTAGCTTGTATACGTGATAATCAAGTAGCTTGCGACACAAAATTATTTCTTTGAATTATTAATGGGGGTGACAGGAATGATGAATGGGGTTCACTGTCTAAGGTTAGGAGGTTATCTGCTCAGAGAGTGTCAGTCACGGTACAAGAAACAAGGTAGGGTTAAACTAGTATTTTCCCACCGACTGTGTGGAGGTGATGACGTCATGGAAACGAACCAATAGCAGCGCTCAAATTCCATCTGACAGCACTGCACGGTAAAGGAAACAAGCTAGAGTCATTTCTATGGGGGAAAAACACCTCCTCCAGTTCGGCTAGCCAATAGAACGGCTTTATTTCAAACAAGCTTTATGACGTCACCATTGCGACATGTCGTTAGGCTAATAGTGGTGCCAGATTTAGTTCTAGCAGAGTTGTCAAATACAATTTGAGCGCTGCTATTGGTTCATTGCCATGACATCAGCATTGCCACACTTTCGGTGAAAAAAATACTAGTTTGACCCTACCTTGTTTGTTTTTCCTGCCGTGCAACACTCCTACCCCCAAATCTGGCACCACTATTGGCCTAACGACATGTCGCAATGGTGACGTCATAAAGTTTGTTTGAAATAAAGCCGTTCTATTGGCTAGCCGAACAAGAGGAGGTGTATTTCCCCCATAGAAATGACTCTACCTTGTTTCTTCTACCGTGGCGTCAGTTCAGTGAAGAGGTACAGGCTTCCATGCTCTCATTCAACAGCTCTCGGTGTTCACAAAAAAACACATTTATTCAAATTAAGTATTAACTATGTAACGTACGTATTAAACCGCACGACTGCTAAATTGAAATACATTTCTTTAGTTTGAATCTCGTTAAAATGTACGTAGTGTGGTAAATATCAGCTGATTATCATTATAAACTGATGTACGTTAACATTGATAGATGCACAATGTCATTAACATTTGAAATTAGGTTAAGTATATTGGAATACACTATGTGTAGAGTGACAAACAGAACACAGATTTTCACATTACGAGTCGGTGTCACGATGTCATTGGTATCCATGATACGAAATCTAGGTCATCGCGTCTATATTCATTTGGCGCTTTTCTACGAGATGCTTTTTCATTGATGCGTTCACATCAAAATAATTTTTCACTTATTTACGAAGTATGTCATTTTATTTTTGGATTTTCATCCCTCCATCTTAACATCCTTTCACCTGTTTACGCAGCACGTTATTTCATTTTTGGATTTTGATCTTTTCGTTTTTGGACTTTCATCATTTCAGTTTTGGATTTTTATCCTTCTATTTTAGGATTTCCATTCTTCATATTTGGATTTTCATCCTTCATTTTTGAATTTTCATCCTTCAATTTTTGGATTTTCATCTTTTCATTTTGGGATTTTAATCCTTTCATTTGTGGATTTTGTGGGCACAAAACGCACCTCTGATCATATGTTCAGCACTTTCCACTCATCCATTCCTTCAATTCATTTTCGCTGCCCGCTATAGTGAAGCTCCGAAAGTCGGACGCAGCGGACACAGACGACAGATAAGGACAAGGACTTCAGGTTGTGTTCCCTTGTATTTCCCAAGGGAAATTTGGCCGCCACGTGGCCGTGCTGTCGGACGTCGACAAGACAGAAATGTATCAACTTTGTCAGGCCGCTTCCTGTCAAAACAAGTGCGAGTACCGTTTTGGCGAGCCTTGTTTGGCTGGGGTGACTGCGAAACTCATTTTGGCGTTCTCCGCCCTGCCAAATTCCGTGATGTGCTCATTTTAGACGCTCGCCAAACTGCCAAATTCAGTGATGTGTTCATTTTGGCTTCCACCGCACCCCCAAATTTAGTGACGTGTTCATTTTGGCTTTCACCGCACCACGAAATTTAGTGACGTGTTCATTTTGGCTTTCACCGCACCCCCAAATGTAGTGACGTTTTCATTTTGGCTTTCACCGCACCACCAAATTTAGTGACGTGTTCATTTTGGCTTTCACCGCACCACGAAATTTAGTGACGTGTTCATTTTGGCTTTCACCGCACCACTAAATTTAGTGACGTGTTCATTTTGGCTTTCTCCGCACCACCAAATTTAGTGACGTGTTCGTTTAGACTTTCTCCGTACAACCAAATTTAGTGACGTGTTCATTTTGGCTTTCTCCGTACAACCAAATTTAGTGACGTGTTTGTTTAGACTTTCTCCGTGCAACCAAATTTAGTGACGTGTTCGTTTAGACTTTCTCCGTACAACCAAATTTAGTGACGTGTTCGTTTAGACTTTCTCCGTACAACCAAATTTAGTGACGTGTTCGTTTAGACTTTCTCCGTACAACCAAATTTGGTGACGTTCGTTTAGACTTTCTCCGTACAACCAAATTTAGTGACGTGTTCGTTTAGACTTTCTCCGTACAACCAAATTTAGTGACGTGTTCGTTTAGACTTTCTCCGTACAACCAAAGTTAGTGACGTGTTCGTTTAGACTTTCTCCGTACAACCAAATTTAGTGACGTGTTCGTTTAGACTTTCTCCGTACAACCAAATTTAGTGACGTGTTCGTTTAGACTTTCTCCGTACAACCAAATTTAGTGACGTGTTCGTTTAGACTTTCTCCGTACAACCAAATTTAGCGACGTGTTCGTTTAGACTTTCTCCGTACAACCAAATTTAGTGACGTGTTCGTTTTGGCTAAATTCACGCGCTTATATCTTTGCGAAATCAACAGTGAAGTAAGTAACATGGCTTCATTCAAATATGTAGTTTATCAAATTCAATTTAATGAACAGGGCACTGTGTTGACACCAGGTGATGTGCATAAAATCATTTAAATACACCCAACCAATTTAAATAATTAACTAAATTAAATTACGCAAATTAGGCAGTTCATTTAAATTTCTCAGTGTGAAGAACAAAAATTTGTCAAAACGTTAGAGTACTCTGTAGAACATATATGCACAATACGTAAATAGAGTTAATCTAAAGTATATCTAAAATAGACGCAAAATGTCTAACGTAAGCACAATGGGAAGTATAAATAGTCACTAAAGGAAGTGTTGCGTTACTCCGGAAAAGAGTGTTCAAATAATTAGGTTAGGTTAGGTTAGGTACGAGCTCAATTCATGGGGACTTCAAACTTCTGTTTTCCGATCGCTTTTTCCAATGGATTGAAGTTCATTCGAGAGTTATCCTAACTTTAAAATGAAGGAATTGATGTAAGGAAGGATACGGATTTGAGCTTATTTTTTTAGAGATATTTTATGAGCGTAATATAGCTTTATCTTTAATAACTCCGTTATTTTTGCCAGCGCTGGGACACAATAGATTTAACTTAGCTTCATAATAGCGTTTCACAAGTGGGAGACACGGCAGAAATAAGATCTCAAATTACATCTTTCAAAATATTTTCACTCCTAAAAATAATTCAGCAATAGTTTCAAGTTGAGAGTTTATTCCTGTGTGTGTCTGTATTTGTGTGTGTGTGGGTATTTGTGTGTGTGTGGGTATTTGTGTGTGTGTGGACGTAAAAAGTCTTTAAAAATTATTCATGAACGTTTGGTTTTTAGATGCATGTTTGCATCATCCAATTTTCTTTTTGAGGTTTGGGCGGACGGTAAAAGGCTTCTGTCGGTAAAAATTAAACACAACGGAGAGACTGCAAATGGCAGTCGTGTATATTTCCTATTTGGTGGCCATGTGAAAGCCCTGGAAATATCGAAATAAATTTATCACAGGCGTTCAGGCAAAGAAATTTATTTAGCGCCTCACGGCAAAGAAATTCAGCAGGTGCCTCACGACAAGGAAATCAATCGAGAACTGAATATAGAGCGTAAACTGGATACAGAGTGTAAACTGGATACAGAGCGTAAACTGGATACAGAGTGTAAACTGGATACAGAGCGTAAACTGGATACAGAGCTTAAACTGGATACAGAGCGTAAACTGGATACAA
>JACJUY010014419.1:0-17645 GCA_014220935.1 Platorchestia sp. MABIK | reverse complement strand
TTTTTATCTGCTTTTCACTCGGAAATATCAGACTAATTTTTTATGCTGACAATTTTGTATTATAGATGGGAGAAATTATTTTATCCGTTTCATTTCTTCGTTTATTAAGGTATCTATCCAAAGGATATACCTTCGCTCAATAAAAATGAGGGCTTAAAGTAAAATGGCTCAATTTTGTTTTTCTACTTCGATAACAGTCATCAGTTAAAGTGACCTTTTACTTTTGTTTCTAAGTGTTTTTCATCTGCAAAGAGCTGCCTTCGCTCGAGAATTCTATCGCATTAGCAATTTTTGCCGGGAATTTGGGGTAGGATCTTCTCCGGGCCACAAATGCGTTCGCGCTGAAATTTTTAACCATTTTCCGGAACAGGAATTTCTTACCATTTTCAAGAACAGGGATTTTTGACTATTTTCAGGAACAAGAATTTTTCACCATTTTCTGGAAAAGGAATTTCGCACCGTTTTCCGGAACAGGAATTGAGTTTTCGATCTTTATGCCAAATATCCTGCCTCTATGCAGTAAGAAATTTTGACAGAGATTTGAAATTTCATCAATAAAATTCAATTTTCTGCCACTAGGCATAATTTTTTGCTTCAAATTTGAATTTCCTGTCATTTAGTTGAAATTTTGGTCCCTATGTAGAAGTTTTGGCGCTGGTCAAAATATTTGCCTCCATTTAATGTTTTTGCTACTGTTTTGAATTTTTACCATTGTTCAGACTTCTTGCCATGGTTTAGAATTTTTTGTCTCTGTTTAGAATTTTTTGTCTCTGTTTAGAATTTTTTGTCACAGTTTAGAATTTTTTGTCTCTGCTTAGAATTTTTTGTCACAGTTTAGAATCTTTTGTCTCTGCTTAGAATTTTCTGTCACTAGCGTAGATATTTTGCGTCTAAATAGAATTTCCAGCCAGGGAGTGAATTTTTTTGGAGCTAAAATTAATTTTTAACCTCTAAGTTAAATTTTCTTCTACTGAAAGTTTTTTTCTGACGTTTTCAGAAACAAGACTCTACGGACTTTCATCTCCTGGCCAAGCGATGAGCTTCAGAAGTGGTGCAACTACCACGTGTGCCCTTTAGGGAAACTGGTTTAGATGCTCTATGCATCTAAACCAGTTTCTTTTGATAGCATGGTATGTAGGTTATAATGCACTAGTACATAAATTTAAAATAATTAACCATTCAATACCTTCGGTCACATATTATGCTGTTTTTAAGTTAGATCTAAAATGCACACGTGACAGTTGTTTTTACATCGTTTTAAATTTATTGCATCGGCTTGCACCACTTCTGAAGTTCATCGCTGTGACTAAACCTTACGATGAAAATATTTGTGGGGGTATACACCCTGTGAAAAAATTCCTCGTTCCACTAACTCCATATAAAATGGCGCCTTCCTCCTTCTTCTCGTTGGAGCACCTTGATTGTGGTTTTGGAGTTTCAAAATAACTCATCTATTCTAATGATATGCGGTGCCTTAATTCAGTAGCGTTGTACATGAGCTGTGTCTGGCACTCCTGGTATAAATTTCTAGAATGATTCAAAGGAGAAATGCCAGATTAGGCCGCCGTCACACGGAAACCAAATGGTAACGTTTCGTCACAATCATCTACCGTCAGCGGCACTACTCGGTCTGTCAAGCGCCGCGAAACCGTCAGATTTCAGCCTTAGTTTGAGACCAGTTTGGTCAAACTAAGGCTGAAATTTGATTGTGTAGTGGCCTTGGACAGACCGAGTAGTGCCGCTGACTGTAAATGATTATAATGAAACGTTACCATTTGGTCTCCGTGTGACGGCGGCCTAATTAGTAGAGCTTAACACGTTTCCTGCAAAGGGACCCACCGGTGGTCACTGAAGGAATTTTCATAATGCTGCTGATCGACCTGCAGTCACTAACTCAGTTTTCATAAATAAGTGAACGCTAAATGAAGGCGTTCTCCAATTAATAATTGCCATTTTAATAATAAACTTTAAGTTCGAATAGAATATTGAACTTCAGTTCAACTCTTCGCAGGCAGCGTGTTAATTCTTTTGCTTCGCAGCACGAGGTAACCCGCAATAAAATGCTAGAATTGGCAAAAGAAATTGAAAAGAAAGGCTTTAAATGCAATTAGGATCGAAAAAAAAACACAATTCCACTTGTCTTTAAATGAACGTAATTGCGGTGAACAAATCTGTGAACGTTAGGAAATTGTCGATACTTAATATGTGAAGGCAAGCAAGATTTGTGTAATAGAGCTGAGCGAAAATTGGGAAAGAGATGTGAAGCGGATGTCTAAGTAACCAACCAGTTAAAATTCGTCACTCGTTTAACGCAGCAAAAGCAACATTATACTGGTTTAGAACGAAATATCACGGTAATTTCCATTAAATTAAAATTCATGAAATCTAGCACAACGTGAATATATGAGTGGAAGATTTGAAATTCAAAAACGATGAGAGGGATTCCCTAATGTCCTTCAAAAACAAAGTTAGTCGAAAATTGGTCCGTAATACAGCACAGTAATTCTGACCATTGAAATAATGCTGTCCCAGTACACCCCAGTACACCCCAGTGCACCCCAGTACACCCCAGTAGACCCCATTGCACTTCAGAGCACCCCAGTACATCCCAGTACACCCCAGTACATCCCAGAGCACCCCGGTAAAATTGTCCCTTTAGAACAACAGTTGGAGGAGAATTAGAAGCTCAACTTGGTAAATACGTTCACGGTGGAAGGAATTCTAGAGTAGAAAAAGGAGTCAAAGGGAAGAGCAAAGAATACAGAAGTCATTGCTTGACATTGAAAGAAGTTCGCATGTGCTCTCAGTTTTCTATCGTGGGACAACTTCAAGCGTTACAGAAAATTGGCAAGCTACGTTATGAATGTTGTTACAAAAGAAATGTATTTGTTGCATTGAGAAGCGATGAGTACCGCATAGAGGTGTGGCAGTAGCGTAGGTGAGTTAGAGATGGCATGATGTGTGAAAAGACTTAGGGTTGGAAAGGAACAAGAACGAGAAGCGTCTGACTCAAAATAGAGGTAAAGTTATAAGATTCAGTTGTATAGACAAAGGCTTAATGATTCGACCGTAGAGAGTGAGATGGATTTATAAGGAAGATACACTTAAAAACTAAAACTAAAACTTAAACGAAACACTACTTTCGTCAAAGAATTATTAAAAAAATATACGAAAAGAAAATAGAAGCAAAATTTTTTTTTACCGAGCGAATTCTACTCGAACGAACTCGGCTTGTAACTTCAATCTGCATCGCGACGTGTATGACACCTTTGAGTAGTGGTAACGAGCTTGTCTTCCACGTTGGCGGACCCGAGTTCAAATCCACAGCTCTGGCGATTGTTTCTTGGGAAAGAAATTCAACAGTAAATTCCTCACTAGAACCCTGGAACACAAATGGGTACTGACTTGACTGCGAACATTCGCCTTTCCGTCGTGTCGTTGTATGCTTAGTAATTGAAATCAGAGTAATTAAATATATCTATTATCGAAATGGAAGTCACTGCGAAACAGTTTTAGGTGTGAGATTGGTAATAACATTACTAGGTTGCTAGGGCGAGCTGTCGTGAACTTGTTTCCGGCATTATGAACTAAGATGATTGCTGCCGAGAAGAAAAAAATCTAAAAAATACTTAGAAATTAAATAAAGCCCAGTAGCACTTATGTAAACTGTATCTATCTATTTTCTAGCTGCCACGTCAAGGGAAGAATATTTCGAATTATCTCAAGATATTTCTTCCAATTGGCCAGTCGGGGCTAAGTTGTATCATCTTGAACAATAGGAAATTAAATTGACTAAATGAAATTGACTCTTGATGAGCATATCGCACAAATTTGTTGCGCATCATCGCTTAGGTCATTCTGGAAAATTAATATGATAATAAACACAAAAATAGTTGACCAAATACAAAGAGATTTAGATGAACAAGACTCAAGATTTAGAGAGCATCTAGTGGAACAACATAACGTCCATTAAGCCAGCAAGAAATGTTCTATGAAAATGTACAATGACGAGTAACCACTGGGGGTCTAGAAAAACTCCTCGGCTCAGCCGACCATCACACATAGAGTGTAAGCAGCCATGGAATGGAATAAGACTACAATGCACCCCAGAGCACACAGAGCACCCCAGTACACCTCAGTACACCCTAGAACCCTCAGTGCACTCTAACCCCAGTGCACCTCAGAACACCCCAGTACCCCTCAGTACACCCTAGTACCCCTCAGTACACCCCAGTACCCTTCAGTACACCCCAGTACACCCCAGTACACCCCAGTACACCCCAGTACACCCCAGTACACCCCAGTACACCCCAGTACACTCCAGTACACCCCAGTACACCCAGGCTCACCCCAGTGCACCCCAATACACCCCAGTACACCCCAGTACACCCCAGTACACTTCAGTACACCCCAGTACACTCCAGTGCACCACAATGCACTATGCACGCCAGACATATCTGCCGTGGGGCGTCGCTGAGATTGCGCTGCTTCCGGTGCCGCGCTGCCCTGAACTGCGCCGTATCTGCGTCATGTGGATCGTACGCGTGTGTTTGTGTGTTTTTGCACAGACGTGTCGTGTGCGTATGTTTGTACAGACATGGCGTGTGCGTGTGTTTGTACAGACATAGCGTGTGTTTGTACAGACATGGCGTGTGTTTGTACAGACATATTGTGTGGGTCATGCACGTGTGTTTGTGTGTGTGTTTGTACAGATATGTTGTGTGTTTGTGTGTGTGTTTGTTCAGAAATGTTGTGTAGGTCATGCATGTGTTTTTGCATGGAGAAGTTATGTGTTTTTCGTGCTTGAGCGCATACACATGTGTGTGCGCCGAAGTAAATCAGCACACACATGATTGACTTTGCTTTATATCTGATGATTTAAAAAAGATTTTTTTTGTCAAAATGTAACTATGCTCATAGGGTGATTTTGCTCAGTATCCTCATGTTAACTCGAATTACATCAAACACGAATTACGAGCCGTCAGCATGTGGGGGTCAGTTGAGGCTGAGGAACTATAGATTATTAATTTGTTTAAGTCTCCCTATCCGGAAGTGAATAACAATAGAATTAAAATAGGCAAGCATATGTGAAGGAAGAAACTTTTTCACAGACGTTCTTGTTGATAGCATATCGGGAAATTATTTAAATTTTTGACCGTACGTTGGAAAGTTGATGAGGTTGTCTTTACAAGCAGTTGTGCTAGGTAATACTGAAAAATAAGAGTTGTACCTGTTACAATCTGTTTCTCCTATCGATCTTCGTCTCCAATCTGATTGACAGAAAAAGCGTCATTTTTTTCAGGATTATGTCCGTCCAAAAAAACATCTTCATTGATTGCTCGACAATTGCAACTGAGCTGCTCAATTTATTTTTCAACTTGCTAACTGTGATAATTATAACTATTGATAATTATTTTCCCCATGCTTCTGCTTACTGGGTTCAGCTTATTGAGCGAGTGAAGTACTTGCTGGCTGAATAAATGAGTCTCTTTCTCACCTCTGATTCCCGTTCTTCCAGTTTTAAGTTTTCACCTGAGAAGCTGCACACTTTGGTGAAAAAACTGTGAGTGCTAGGCTGGAATCGAACCAGGATCTTCGTTATCCAAAGTGTAACGCTTATTCCGCTCCCTCGCAGTGTCCAATCCGTGCTTCGATCGGATGAATTGTTATTTAGAAACTTCTGGAAGCTGAACTTAGTAAAAAAATTGTAGCTGTATCCCTGGCTGCGTAAATTTGAATTAATTTTGGTTACGCAACATGGTATGACGACGAAAATAGACTAATAACTGGTTTCAATATGGCTTAGATATTACCTAAGTTATACCAACCAAGTGCAGGGGCAGAAAACGATTTTAATGCATATTTTGTACCATAACCAAAGATTCCATGCTTGTATTCCGTGTTGTATGGTGAGATGAGCGTTAGGTAAAGTATTTGAAAATATTCTTCAGGTAATACATTGATCATTTTATGTAGGATTCCGATGTATTTTGATAACTTAGTACTGATATGAGCAATGTGCTCTTTGAAGGTCAGATGCTTATCGATTATAATGCCCAGGAACTTACATGAGTTAGTTTCGTCGATTTTGCCTTCGCCAATTTTAATGCGTGGAAGGGATATATGTCTCTTGTTTGAGAATAAAAGACATTTTTTCCTATCGATACTAAGGCTTAATTGATTAGCTTTATGAGATATTGAAACTTTTTTGAGCTCGTTATTAATTCTCTCCGCAATAAGGGCGGGATTTTGATAAGGAAGGAGAGTAGAAAGCGTGCTGTCATCGGCAAAAAGTATGAATTTAAAAAATGATGTAGATTTGTAATGAAATCGTTGATAAAAATTAAAAATCGGTAGGCCCAAGGACAGACCCTTCTGCAACTCCATGGCTAATTGTCTGTAGTTCCGATTATGCATCGTCAAAGACAGCGTATTGCTTCCGATTTGTTAGGTATGGTCTGAACCAGTCATGAGCAACTCCTCTAATGCCATAAAAGTGGAGTTTCGATTGTAATTTGTTATTGTCCACACAATCGAATGTTTTTCGAAAGCCAAGAAATACGTAGAAAATAAGCTTTCTTTAGTTTAGATTGGAATATAGGTATTTTAAATGATTTATTACGGCCTGCGTTGTTGATTTAGTGTTTTCACCACTTTAAAAAAAAAGAGCTTACTCGAGCAGCTTTGAGAGAGCTCTTGAAATACTTAGGATGAGCGACTGGTTAATAACATTCGATATGAACGGGGTTTAACTTTTGCTTTAAGGACTTTAATGGAGAATGTTTTAACCCTCTTTATTTATTTTTCAAGTTGTTTATGCACGCAATTTCATCAGAAGAATTGGTAGGCGTAAAGAAAAAAAGAGTTGTGTTCACGGAGATGGTCCAAATATTCCAAATGATCTGTAGGTCCAATAGGAATAACGTGAGGTATATTTTTTACTCCGTTGGAGAATAAATTGTTAAAAGATTTGCAGTATCTTTCTTCTCGTGATATTTTACATTATCTTGAACAATAGGTTTAATGATTTTCTTAGCAGCATTATTCAGTTTATAGTAAGAAATATGCAGGGTCCATTTTTTTTAACATCAGTTTTAAATTGAAGGATTTCGACCGTAAAGTAATTTTTATCGATATCATTATCTGATTTGTAGCATAGTACCTGAATCTTTTTATAAATTTCCCTAGATATTTGCTCTTCATAGAGAAGAGCTAGGTACGCTTGACGTTACTTTATATGAAAAACGATTTCTTCAGTAATCCAGGGCTTTTGTCTATTTTTCGGTGCAATTGTACGAGTGATTATGGGACGACATTGATTATTTGCAGTTGTTATAATTTAAGTCAAGTTTAGTATTGCTTCATCAATGTTCGTTGCATTATTGTATTGTTGATAGATGCGCAATGTTGGTATTATCCAGTCTAACTTTTTCGCCGGAGCATACATGTTTTTCGCCGCCTAAGCAATTTAATTACTTAGGCGGCGAAAAACATGCATGCAGGAGTCGAAAAAGTTAGACTGGGTAGTTCTTCTAGAGCTGTGCGCATTGCTCTCAAATTAGATTCATTTACGCCGCGGTATGAATAAGTGTCAGCCTGTGGTTTGGTGCAAGTGACATAGACATTTTTCTTGATGATAAAAATTGGAAAATGATCCGACAAATCGGAAGTAATTATTCCAGTAAGAAAATCATTTGAATCTGCCACAAAGATATTATCGAGCAGCGTAGTAGATTCAGTTGAAACACATCTACGCTTCGTAATAATTGGAAGGAAAGATTTAGATTGAAAGACATTTGTGAAATTTGAGATATGTTCGCAGGTTTCATGTTTCAAAAGATCATAACTGAAGTCACCGCAGATTGTCATGACACTGTATGAAGACCAATGAAACTGCGATATAATATGATTCCTAATTACTTGTTTCAAATGTAACCCTGTTCATTTTGGGCGTTTAAAATATTAAGGATTAGGCTTTTGCATCATTTATACTTTTAGAAGTGGTCTCCGAAGGTGTGGGAATGTGTTCAACACATGGTAAATTTCACACATTTCAAATATCCCCCATTTTAATTTTCTGCTTCATAGAAAATTCACGAGTGACCCTTTCCTGTGACAACAGTGATAGAAACGAACTCGGTCATGTGCTTATGTACAGGGTGGCGCACAAGTAACGCACCCTTTTCAAAAGTTAAAAATCTGTAGACAGGATCCGACATGTAAATAAACTTTAAGAGTTCCTCTATCGTTTGCAATTAACCCTATTATTATACCTTTTATAGTTTATTCATTATTAATTTTTTAAAAGGGTGCGTTTCTCATGCGACACCCTGCACTTCTCTGAGTTCAACCCTTCCTCCTGTGAATTAATCTCTACATAAAACCATAATAAACGCAGGTAATAAAGCATATTGAGAACAAACAATGCCTAAAAAAAAGTCATAAGTTTTGAAAATCATTTATTGCTCGTCAAGCACATGGGCATGCCAGAATATTTATGATTAAGTATTGCAGTTACTGGGAATCGCTACTTCTGTGTGTAGATTTTTAATGAGCTTATTACTTCTGTAGGGTCAAAATCTGTAGGTGGTTGCGCAATGCGAAAGTGATCATTTATGTCAGACATCATATTGGACATCGATAATAAATAGGGAACATGTAGAAATTAATAAGTTACATAATTTTCGACGTCGATAATAAATGGGAAAAATTGGATAGATTAAAAGTTAAATAATTTGGGACATCGATATTTAATAGGGAACCTGGATAAATTATTAAGTTACATAATTTTGGACTTCGATTATAAATAGGGAATCTGGATAAATTAAAAAGTTCAGCAATTTTGAACATCGTTACGGTTTCTCGCAAATAGGAACATTAGGAGTCAATACAGCGTTTTAGGAGTCCTGTGCTCCCAAAATGCCGGTGTATTTGGATTCCACTTTTTATAAATCGCACTTAAGGCGGACTACCTGCACAATAAGATTATTTGCCAAGCCGATAGGTCTTTCGTAGTTAAACGGTGCGAGGTTAATGAATCTAATGAAAATTTGGAAAAAATTAGCTGAGTGGCGAATATGTTATCGTATAACAATTCTTAAAGGGTTTTAACATTTAAAGGGAAAATGGCGAAGAAGTTCACAAACTTTTCAAAACTGAAATGCTCTGTAAAAATCACGTTAATCGTATTCGTATGTATCCCACGTGTCAAAAATCAAAAAACATTTTTAGGGCGGAAGATCATGCCGGTGACACATTTTCGCTTCCAGGACACTCCGATAAACTGCCCTCTAGACATCCCCAACAATAAGGCCGAATGCAAACAGGTTTCGAGGTCAATTGACTATCTGTGTTGGGGCACAGCGCTTGCAAACCTGCAAGCAACCGCATCGAAACGCCAGTGCGGCGCCAACTGTCGTGGAGGTTATACGTTGATGGTTGAGGTCTGCAATTTTTGCGGCTGCGTCCTAACCGAATGTTAAAGCATTTATACCAATATTGACCAATGTCCTTTCTGGAGGACATTAAGAAATCACTCACAGCTTTCCTATTTTCTTAATGCTTCGATGAAATGTTCACAAAAAATCACTTACATCGTCATATATTCTAAAGGCTTCGACGAAAATTTTACACCGAACTTGGTTTCATGAAAGATAATTTATGAGAAATTAACGTAATATTTCGTTTTTAATCCAAATATTTTTCCCGTTATTGAGTTAATGATTCAAATAAGTCATAAGTGGGAGTACAAATATTTTACTTCTTTAACGACTTGGTTTCTTGTACCTATACAAGTCGAGTACTAGTTGTCAATGACTGTAGTTACTATAAGTCCAGCATTAAAATGTTGCCTACATACTTTTACTTTAACGAAGCTCATTTATAAATACATTTTACCTCATAAAACTGTGAAAAATAATTAACGTTCCGTTACCTTCAATGGGAAAATAATATAAGGGTATAATAAACCACTCTCTGAATTATGTTCTAGAAGGGATCGAAAACGTTATCCTACTGCTCAATTAGTGTCAAAGAAGATCATATTTTATCCACCTTCAGAACACGATTATACAGAAGTTTCAAGTCAGGAGAATTGAGCTTCTTGAAATTTGTCAATGTACTCCAGAAACTGTGAGTCCCAGTCCTGAAAATATTATTGTCAATGTCTGCATAAAAACTTAGCTTGCATTGAATGAGGCACATCAGATTCTTAAATTGCCGGTGCTGTAATGTTTAGATTGATAGATTGAGTGTCAGTTTAACAGATAAGGATGGAATTCTACTCTGGAGCACTTTTTCTGTTTTCATGATATTAACACTGTGTGCACAGAAACTATTTTCATATACTCGATAAATATTTGAACAAATATTTGTGATGGTCTTAACTTCTACGTAACATCTTATAAATATTCTAATGACAGAATTACTCAAATTGTTTGATTTAATTAAAACTGTAAATTAATGTTTTCTTGCACTCAATAGCCAGTTGAATTGGCTATAGGCTTCTACAAAGCAAAAACAAATAAAATTTAGAAAAAAATAATTGCGAAACAAAAAATAGTCTGCGAACTGTTAAATCGAAAAGCAGTAATAGGAAAAAATTTCCACTGCATTTTGTCCATCTATACAGTATGTCCCACAAAAACCCGATCCGAGTGTTTATTTTCCCGTATCAGTAATACCATCATAATCAGTAATACCTTTTCTATACGTTAATTTTGAAGGATCATTTTGCTGGAAATGAAATGCTTATGATGGTATTACAGATACGGGAAAATAAATACTCGGATCGGGTTTTTTGTTGGACATACTGTACAATAGAGGTGAGTAACAGCCTCAGCTTTACGGACTTCGTACTGTCGTTCAAGAAAGACATTAGAAATCTTTTATTGCCAAATTTTCATTCTGAAGGATTCGTTTGAGATTTTGCTCTCCGCTGCAATTTTTGAGCAACGTCTACGTTCTATTATTGAAGGCACATTTTGTTCCCTAGAAAATAACTTAATTTTTACGATGACGTTGACGTTCAGATTCAAATTAGGAATCATGTTTGGAGTACATGAATGGTATTCATTTTTTCCAATCTACTTTTGGAATCTTTTCTTTCCTTTGACATTAAGTTATGGCTAGAGCAGGTGACTGAAACATCTATGAGTGAGGTTATTCTTCATAAAATTAGAATAATAATCAAACAATGATTTTATGGTGGGTTAGCGCTGATGTGATATCGAATACACCATATATATATATATAATTTATTTCGAACAAAAATCTACGGTTTCTCACAGTCACGTTTGATTTACATTTGAACAAAGTGGTTACATATGAAAATTACTTTGCGTCTATCGGAAAGAATTAACACTATCCTGGCATGCATACAGAACCAATCACGTCGTGGTCATCAGGGAAGTCTTATCAAATCGTATCAAATTTACGGATCAATTTACTGTTTTTAAAATCAGTCCAAAAACTGTTTTGCTGTATAGTATCATATTTGCCCAAAAATTTATTTTATATCTTTCAGAAAAATGTTGCTGCATCGTACCATATTTACTGAAAAATTCGTTTCGTATCCGTCAACAAAAATTTTTTTCTCTAAAAATCATATCTACTGAACAATTCATTTCATATCTGTTGAAAAGTTTTGTTGCATCGTATCATGTTTACTGAACAATGCCGGTTTCTACAGTGGAGACTCGGTACTTCAGTTGCAAATATACTGAACGTTTTGTTGAGCATTTAATATATGAATAAAAAACGTCATAATTTTTTCTAATAATTGATCTAGTTACTACCGTGGAGATTAGGTGTTACTGTTGCCCTTATAAGGAACCAATCTGCGAGTTTGGCGAAAGACTGATCTCTTTAGCAGCGAATCACCCTAAGTATAACTTAGTGTTCTTTGGAAGGATGTTCGTCTAATAATAACTTAGAGTTCTTCGGAATGATAAAGATATTATTCGTCTTTAGCCCCCGCTCTACCATAGGCAGCTGTCACACGGAAACCAAATAGTAACGTTTCTTCACAATTTTCTACAGTCAGCGGCACCAATCGGTCTGTCCAACGCCACGAAACCGTCAGATTTCAGCCTTAGTTTGAGACCAGCTTAGTCATACCATGATTTTCGGTTCAGAAATCATGGTATGACTATGCTGATCTCAAACTAAGGCTGAAATCTGACGGTTTCGTGGTGTTGGACAGACCGATTGGTGCCGCTGACTGTAGAAAATTATGACGAAACGTTACCATTTGGTCTCCGCGTGACGGTGGCCTTAGTTATCAGAAAGTTTTGGTTCATTGATAACAAATGAGTGAACGAGCTATTCTTAATCACTCTGCAGCTTTGATTCTTTAGTATTTTAAACGAAAGATATGAAGTTCTTTTCTTTTGGTTTGACTGGTAGATTTAATAAAGAGTTGATGCAATACTTAACTGTACGCAACTATTAGGTACTTTAATCTGCATTTAATAATTAACAGTTTATCTTCCGAACTTCTTTAAAGCTATGTAATCAGCGCTTCAATTTTTAAGTACTGATCCATCTTCTCCACTTGTGTGAAAATTGAAAAATTTTGACTCTGATTTTTTGATCAAACACACAAAATTCAACCTCAAAAACAATGTTATATCAAATTTTTCTTCATTTTCAATAAAATAGCAAGTAATTTGTTACTCAATGTTACAAATTGTAATGTAAAAATGCAAGAATTATAGTATTTACCAGAGAAATTTCGAATTCTGAGATCTAATTGCACACATACCTTTAAAGAAGTATTAAGAAAATACAACTTCTAACTTTAAGCTGCTGTGCACATTTCATTGCACCTGAACATACGCATTCATTCAAATATAGTATAATTAAGTCGCTTCGTTAGATTACGCCATAACTTGGTTTGACGTGAAGAATCGTTTTTGAATTTTATAGGCAGCTGAGAAAAATTTTCTTAAGATAAGCTTTTCATAATGTTTTTTAGCTATTTCTTCACTCAACTTCATATTATAATATTTTTATAATTTGTAGCTCTTAGGATGCCATAATATTACTTTTATCACACATGCGAATTTTTCAATTTCTTCACCTTGTATTCCTATTTATTGAAGTGTCATTTTTGATTTTTCCTTTTTATCCCCAGTGTGTAATTTCATGCAACGTGGAAATGTGAAAGTGTAGCTGACCGTGTGAAACATAAAAGCAATCATCGCTAAATGATGTAATTTTAAAAGAACACATCAGTTGCCCTAACTTTTACGTAAGAGGACAGTGAAAAGTGTTTATCACCACATTTGACTGGCTAAAAAAGCAGAATAGGCAAAATTCTTATAGTTTATCGCCTCATTTGACCACCTAAAGTAGCAGACTACGCAAATTTTTAAAGATTTATTGCTTTTTATCCCCGCTTACGTGTCATATTTCCGCAAATTTATTAAGGTTTATCGTTGTTTATGCCCACCCTCGGATCATATATACGCTGATTCGCTAAGAATTATCGTCGATTACGATCGGTGAAAACGTCAAAATTTATCGTCTCTCATGGTCGTCTAACGACGCGGTCTGCACGGAAGATCTTCGGAGATTTATCGCCGCGCCATGGCCGGCGCGTCGACGATGAAGGGGCTGGTACTGCTGGCTCTGGCGACGGCGCTGCGAGCGGCACCGGAGGCCGGGGAGCCTAAAACGTCCGTGTTCAGGAGGAACATCTACGACACCGGCGAGCCGTGAGTGGTTGTGCTGATAATCGGGACTGGTGGTTGTGGTTGTGCTGGTGGTACTGCTCGTGGTTGTGCTGATGGTACTGGTCGTGGTTGTGCTGGTGGGACTGGTGAGACGTGAGTACTTGAACTGGTACTCGGGACTGGTGGTTGTGGTTGTGCTAGTGGTACTGGGGGTGTGATTGTATTAGTGGTATTAGGGCTGTTGTTGAACTGGTGGTAATTGTCGTGGTTGTGTTAGTGGCACTGGCTAGACGGGAGTAGCTGCACTGGTACTCGGGACTGGTACTGGTCGTGGTAGTGTTAATGGTACTAGCGAACCGTGAGTAGTTGTAGTACGGTCGTGGTCGAGCTAGTGGTCCTGGTGGTCGTGGTTGGATGTGTTTGTGCTAGGGGTATGGTGGTTTTGCTTGTATTGGTGGCACTGGTGGTCGTGGTTATGCAGATGACAATAGTGGTCGTGGATGTATTAGTGATAATGATCGTGACTGTGTTGGTGATGATAGTGGTCGTGATGTATCGGTGATAATGGTCGTGGTTGTGATGGTGATAATAGTGGTCGTGATGTATCGGTGATAATGGTAGTGGTTGTGCTGGTAGTACGGGTGCTGGTGATACTGTTAGTGGTATTGTGGTTGAAATCTTAGCGGTGGAGTTGGTTTCACTATCACCTTAGTTAGTGAATTACCGATACTGCGCAAATTTTTAATGTTTTTATTATCTATCATACCCAGCAGATAGCAGGCACTCTTTCAAGTGAAATTTGATTATTGTCTAACATGGAAAAATTTGACAGACTTGATTGGCCAAACTGTAGCTTCTTCCCAGGAAGCAGAATAAAAAAAACGCGTTGTCTTACACTGTAAGCTTAATATATCTTTTTTTTTGGAAAATTAAGTATATTTAAGAGTTGTTAGTTCAACTCTTTGACCGTGACGTGAGCCACCGGTGGACACGAAGGGAATTTTCATAATGCTGGCTGCTCACCGACCAGTTCTCCAAAGCTCACTTTTCATAAGTACTTAATCAAAGCTAAGTAAAGGCATGATCTAGTTAATATTCGCTATTTTCCAAATGGCTCACTTAAATTGACTTTAAATTTGAGTCTAACATTGAGTTTCAGTTTTACCAATTGCCGTCAAAACGCTAAGATGAGAATGATTAGAACATGTTAGTTTGAGAATAAACCTGTTAGATTAAGATTGTTTAGGTTTGGTTCAATTCCTCACGTTAGTAAATTAAGTGAAATTCCTCCGCAGGAATAACTCGTGCAATTCTATATAAAGGACGGCGATAAAACTTACTCATGGATTAAAGTGTCAATTACTTATTCGTATCGTAAATAAATACCCGAACGCAACGCGTATTTGAAATAGGATATTTCAACTGCATTCACAGATATAGTGTTCTCTTGTACGTTTATGTTGGTGGTATCAGTTGCAAAATTGTTTGTTCTGAATTTGACCGGACGTTTCAACAACTCGAGTGATCCGAGAATCTGCCGTTGCTAACACCGACTGAAATGCGCTATTTTTGCTTGTCTTTAGCACAGATAAGCTCCCAGAGAGAAATATCGCAGCGAAAGAACAAACATGCATGGAAAACTCATGCAAATCCTATCAGTTTCGGGGCATCCGTCCGGCCGAAGTACTGCGGAGTGTATCCAGTATATGGTGTTGAAGATAAAAGTCCATCTGACTGCAGGTTGATGCGACTGCCCGGAAAGTGTTGTGGTATTTTTTAGCCTAGAAAATTTGGACTTCAGGTTTCATGCGATTGCACGAAAATCGTTTTGTTATTCTTTAACTTAGAAAATTTAGACTTCAAGTTTCACGGTGAGTTAGTTGTCAATCTAACTGACGTTGAATCAAGAAATCTAGGGAAGGTTTTTAGAATTTGCATCTGTTTCAAACGTAAGTTGGACAACCTGAATTTTGAATTTAAATAGCTTGGAATCAGTTGACCTAAGTTGATTTTTATCTTATATAGAGATTGTTCGGAATTCTAAAGCCGAAAAATGAAACCAGTGAAAAATACTGAATCTGATTTGCAGCATTGGGTCAATATATACTTTAGTGCATTCAATGATTTTTAAAATTTTGTTCCTATTGATGGGTACCAGCATACATTCTAAGACGTTATACCCAATGAAATTTTGCTCGCAAATGCGTACTTTTCGGGATATTCATCTTTGAAGTTATAGGAACGTTGTGTATAAAAGTGAAGAAACGGACGCGTAAACATGCTGTAATGTGGTATTGACGTAACGATAGGTGAGGTTAGGTTCCCTTAGGTTGGTTAAATCAACTAACCTAAACTCGCCTNCGTGGCGCCACCTAGCGGCAGGTTTAGTTATTATAACCAACGGGGCTAACTCCCGAGAAACCCCGTTATTTTTACCTGAGCGTAATTCATGTTACATCTCGAAAAGTAAGCCTTTGAAAGCAAAATGTCATTCGTGTAAAATGTCATAAAATGTATCCTTTTACTGATTTAGGGGAACAAAATTTTTAAAATCGTTGAACGCACTGAAGTGAACATTGACACAGCGTGATATGAACCATTAGTTAAACATTGGTTAGACCAATAAAGAACATTGAAGCAAAACTTTGACGACATTGACTGATGAATTAAGATGCATTTTTCAAGTGATGTAATTTTATCGACCGTATCCATGAAACGGACTTTAAAGTGAATAAAATGGATCAAAAAGAGACATGAATAAACTCATGGATCATTTTCACGAGAAATATTCTCCAGCAGCCACCTATTTCCCGTGAAATAGTGGCGATGTTTGCAGGGGGAAATAGATTTCGAAGTTTTGAGGCCAGAAAATGACTACAAAGTTAGGAATTTAAACTTTGGAACTAAGCAGAAGAAGCAATTATGCAAAGTGTCTTCGAGGTCCGCATGTGGAAGTTAAATTAATGTTGAGGGAAACCGGCTAGGAAGTTTCTCAACAAGCTGGAAAAGATAAAAAAATGCTCATGAATCTGTTTCTTCAAGGCTACATGGAAGCATCCTTTCTGTAGTTTGAGAAAAAGCTTTTTTCCATTGAAGAGATCATGCAAATTTTCAAAACCAAATTAATAAACTTTTCAATTAAATAAGAACCTAATAATAATCGATGTTTGCTAGTATCTGATTTATCACGTTGTCCGCGATGGGTTAACTGAACTTCAATATTCAACCAAGTTTTAAGTCAATCGTAGTGAACAATTTTCAAAACGGCAAACATTACCTGATCGTGCCTTTGTGTAACTATGATTAGGTACAGGGTGGCGCATAAGTAACGCACCTGTTAAAAAAATAATAATAAATAAACTATGAAAGGTACAACGATAGGGTTAATTGCAAACGATAGAGGAACTCCTAAAGTTTATTTACATGTCGTATCCTGTCTACAGATACCCAGTGTATTTTGCGGTAATAAATAAGGGTGCGTTACTTACGCGCCACCCTGTTTTCTAAAATTTGAGTTCGGGACTTGTCGGTGGCTCACGACTAAAGTGTTAAGTTACACTCAATAATGGAATTTATATGAATTCTATCAGCTCGCAATGTTCCGCTTACAAATAAATTTATATCAGATCCCAGTATCAGAACTGAGAGTTGACTTAGTTGATTTCTAAATAGCGAAATTTAAGAAATAACCTTAGCAATCTCATGCGTAAACTACGTTTTCGCGGTTGCTGCAGTTGGTAGGGTTAGGTTGTAAATGGAACTTAAAAAGAACTTGATTAGGTTTAAACATTTAAATTTATAAACTTTACCTAATTACATGACTATTCCTTTACATGAATATTACTTTACATGACTATTCCTTTACATGACTATTCCTTTACATGGCTATTCCTTTACATGGCTATTCCTTTACATGACTATTCCTTTACATGACTATTCCTTTACATGACTATTCCTTTACATGACTAT
>JACJUY010014418.1:3152-13784 GCA_014220935.1 Platorchestia sp. MABIK | reverse complement strand
CACCTCAGATTCATTTGGACCGTCTTCGCGGGCGCATCACTAGTGCTCTGCGGGTTCGGACCTTTACCGACTCCTGCTTCTGGAACCTAGTGTTCAAGATAGCCGGCTTACTGGAGATGTATTCGCCTGAATAGTATCTTCGAAGATCATGAAGATTCTTCAGGTGAGCCTCCTGTACTTTGTTACGCTTGTCATTAATAAATTGTTATAACCTACAGCGTTACCTGACCCCTATAAAGGGTGCCAGGAAAGTCTATGTCTTTAGTGTCCGTTTATTCGGAAAGTTGAGCTGCACGGTTGGGCAGCGATACAAGTTGTTGCCTCACAGAGACAATTTCAGAAATGCGCGGCTTCACCTTCGCAAGTGCAACTTTCATATTATTTTGCAACAAAGTCTGTTCCTTTTCTTCATTTGTACGTTTACCATCATCAAAAAGGACTGCTCGCAAAGGTATGTTGTAACAAACGGTATGAGAATCTTGAGGGCTTTCTTAGCAAAAAGAAAATACACTATGATTTGGCGACACCAAAACGTCGAAAGCGTAGTTGTTCTGAAGAGTTGCTGTTGAGCCTGGCTCTCGTGCAGTTCAATGATTTTGTCCTGGTATTCAGCATTGACATCTGTTGTCGCAACACTAAACGTGAACGGCTGTCTCACTCATACTGGAGGTGGGATTCTAGTAGGGAAGTATCCGTCGAGAGACTTTGCGAGCTCATCTAAGTGCATTGCAATTGCTTCAGTGCCCCGGGTACCGAAATGTCTCCGATACCGGACACGTCCTCGATCTTACTTACACAGTCATCCAGCAGGGGAAAGTTTGCAATGTTATAATTCTCTGTTCGTCGTTTCCATAACAGTAGCTTTTTTTCAAAAGGCCTCAGATTTTCTTCCGCGTTGATGATATTGACTCCACCGCCCTGCATCTGTTGATTGAGGTGATTGAAATCATCCTCAATGAGAATAATTTAAGAATTTTTGAAGTAATCTGCATGACAATGTTGGTGCTCTCGCAATAACAGGGCTAATTCCACACGCATGGCCAGGGTGTAATTTGAGGATTGGACGGCACATATTAGAAAAAAGTTCCAAAATTTTTGTGAATGACCGTAAAAATAGTTCACTATTTCTCCTCATTTTATGATAGAAGGTTCATATGGTCAATAATGTTTTGGTCTTTACATGTTTTAAATTGTTTCATTGTGATTTGACTGTTTCCATTGTCATTTGATGAATTTTTAGACTAATGATCAGTAAACAATGAAGGATTTTAAACTTTTAAAAAATTGAATTCAGTTTAGTGCTCGATTTTTTAAACAACTTCAAGTGGCTATTTCACTCTATAATATTCAACATCCTTGTCTTTTAATGATTTTCTTTGGATAAACCCAATTACGTTATCTTCGAAGTAATACTCATCCTTCATCATTTAAAGGGCATTTAAATATCCTCACTCTGAGTTTAATACTAGCACTTCTCTCAAATTGTTGCATCATTTTACTATCCCTCACAAATAAGAATATAAAATATAAGCATTGACGAACCTAATGAATCACAATGCAAATATTGAAAAACCTTTGCTAGCTCAATCGCTTAAACTTGAAGTTGAGGGCTGACAGCGTCAGAGCATTTGCATCGGCCTTCCTACCTCATAACTTTCAAGATCGGACTGATGCATACCATTATCCGCTTTGAATCATCACTCAAAGAATAATCATCCAGAGGAGGTATCAATTCCAAGCGTTAATATTTATGAGTGTTGAGCAAATTACAAAATGAAGCAATGAAGTTGAACAACTTGCAGGGATGATATAAAGGTGCAACACTTTTGTTTAAATTTTTAATTATTTCTTAAAAATACGATAACCTGTAAAGAAGCACGCATTTCAGAAGAAAAGTGCGCTAAAAAATCCAATATTTCTCTTATAGTGTCGCTTCCAACTCAATTTTAAACATGCATGTTATTTGGAGTATTTAGCTATAGTGTTCATAGTATTTTGCATACACTTTAATTTCATGAAAGGAATAGAGACATCCCTTTTCGCTAAGGCCGAGTAGCCAAAATATTATTTTCCTCAAGTACCGGTAATAGTACTATTGAGTGTATAAAAAAGTTTTATAACCTCACTGTTTGAAGTATATTGAAAATGAAGGTCTCATTGTAATAGAAATATTAACTTTTTGTGAGCACACAAAAGATCTAAAAGGGTAATTTCAAAAAGGGGTGCATCCTGTATTGCAGTATTGCATTCTCGTTTTATTCTATTAGAGAATCGGGCCGCGCTGGCCCGATTCTAAAACACCGGGCTCCCATCGATCGCCATTGTGGGCGAACTGTGGCGGCCGCACTACATACTTAGTGTTCTTTATTGATCTCTACTGGTTTGCGCTTATGCTCCATTAAGTCATGGCTGCCGCACGTAGTTTTTCTTCTTTGGTGACCCTTCTCCAGATTCATTTTCAAGATGGCGACCATGACAGGACTCGAACCTGCAATCTTCGGATCTTTAGGTTGTGCTACTCTGAAGTACTCTGATTTCGAGTTTCTCATCAACAAAGTTGTGCACCTAGCAAATAGGAGGCCTGTGGCATTCAAAGAGGTCCTTAGAGAAAACTCTAACAAGGCAGAACTTCCTTCTCCTATTACCCCTGAAATGCTGTGTAGAGGTTATGAGCTACCTTCTGTAAATTTGATCCCTGGATTGCAGCCCAGCGACTCAGATCCTGAATGGTCAGAAGCTGATACTACGGGGATCGTACGCTCGGCCTATCAAGAGCTTAGTAAAGCTAGGTCTCGTCTCTTAGAACTATACGCTGACGAATTTCTCTTCAATCTGGCTCAGCAGGCTACTTCAGTAAGGGATAGGTATAAACCTGAAAAACATGAACCTTTGAAGCCGGGTGATCTTGTCCTAATTAAGGATCCAATGCAAAAGCCCGTGAACTTTCCCTTAGCCTGAGTACAGCAGGTTGTGGTCAACGATCTTGGAGAGACAACTGGGGCGGAAATAATAAAAGGAACGACTGGTGAGCTGTTGCTTCGCCATTCGAAATGTTTAATACCTTTTCTCAGTTCCAGCTCTGAACGTGCTTCGTCGTTTGTAGCGGCCCGTACCTTGCGCGCCGATCGTGTACCATCGCTAACACGCCCGCAGCGTGCCGCAGCTCGCGTTAGTCGCGACGAGACTCGCCGTCAGTTGATGTCCAACTTGGCGTAGTGCCATTCGGCACTATTATTAGTATTAATTGTAGCTTTAGTAAAATTTTCTCTAATTTTAAGGTTTACGTTAAAGTTCACAAAATTAAACTTTTTGTGTGTGGAAGTGTAGAATAAAACGAGCCAAAGGCAAATATGAGTTTAATTTTAATGGCAAATTCTAAGCTTATTTCTTTGCACTAAAATAATTAAATCGCACTGTGGAAAGAGTTAACACTTGTGCTGGGCTTGTGTACCAACAAGCCTAACTCTGAAACATTTGTTCTTGACTTCACCGTTCTTCTTCTTGAGCCGCCTGCATATTAAGAACGCAAACGAGTTACGCTAAAAATACCGGACTCAGGAGGCTTCAGCACCAGGCTTCAGCACTCGGTCCTCAGGAAAGGAGGCTCCATCAGCACTCCTAGGTTTTTGAGACATCAGCATCGTCATTACCGGGGGACCTTAATTTAAGACATTTCTTCAAGAATTCTACTTTTGTTTATTATTCTTCGAAAAATGAGATGTCAACGATTTTGAAAAGATAAACTTATTTACAAAAATGTAAGCTCTTCGTGAAGCTCCAAACCAAAGATTGGAGCCGGGGCAGCTCTGTGATTTCGTGGCCCGACGCAGCATGGCGAAGTTCCAGCAGCGACTCCGCGCCTTTCTGTCCTCGCCTCACGCAGTGGAGGTGTTGCGGCGGCTCGTCGGCATTCCTCGGGCGGCGCGCGTCTCTTGAACTCTATTGCTCGGAGGAACGGCCTTCTATGCACGTCCTTTTTAGTGAGTTGGGAAGCAAATTCAGTGCGGTGTTCTCTTTCCATCTCAGTGCTTCGATTATTCTTGATAATTGCCAGTGCGAACGGATATTACAACTTAATTTTTGTCTGAGCCAAACGAGTATATAACTATGAACTTTAGGTACAAATAAGCTTAAGCTTTTTTGTAGCCTCGCTGCCAGCCTAGCTGGTTGGCTAAATGCCATTATATGGGCTAATTTTGCATAGCTGCGGCAAGCTCTCACAATAAAGTAATCTCAAGTCCTTCCTAAAGTTTTGTGAGCCGCGTCAGCATGACGTTTAGTTTCCCTGCAAAGTAGTTAAATTTACTACTAAATAATATTTTCTTTCACAGGTACGTGTATTGGCCCAGACTTCTTGGAGCGAGCTGGAGGAGTGCGGAGGGTTACCGCGCTGGTCCGATTCTAAAACTCCGGGCTCCCAACGCACGCCATTGTGGGCGAACTGTGCCGGCAGCACTACATACTTAGTGTTCTTTATTGATTACTAGTTTGCGCTTATGCTCAGTAAAGTCATGGCTGCCGCATGTAGTTTTTACTTCTTTGGTGACCCTTCTCCAGATTCATTTTCATGATAGTTATTACGTACTCATTACCGGAGCATCATAGTTCAGAAAGATTTGCTATTTGATAGTATTTTCCACCAATTAAAATTTTGACGTGCTCTGTCACACTATATGAGCATCCATTGCCGTTAGTTTTGATGGACTCTGCACACAAATCTTCAATTATTTCTGTAATATCACAAAAGTCTTCAAACGTGATTTAGTTGGACGAACGTGTAACGTTTGCTAAAAAATATCACGCTATGAACATGAATTTTCATTCATTCAAATGTATACCAAATGAAATTGGAAAGCGTCACTTGAAAAAAGTTATTTCTGATCATAAAAAACAGAAAATGGGCAAAGAAAATGTCATTTACAGGCAGTTAGTTGCAAGCCACTCTTCTATTTTCGTAACTTATGAATACAATTTACGACAGAAAAATAATTCTGAACAGTTTGTTCCAAAAAAATTTTACAAAACGATCACTTGTTTTTGAAATATCATGAGATTAAGATACTAAGTAGATAAGCCTGCTTGGCATCTTAATACTCATTTCAATAGTTGAAACAAATTATTGAGATAAAAACAAAAAAAAGCTTTTGCTTTGATGCGGTAATCTAGGTTTCATATTTCATATATATCCAAATTTAAAAAAATTATACCAGTGACGATGCATTGTTTACAACACTTTTATTAGTGCGCACTTGCGTTGAAATATGAGCTTAGAAACTTGCGATGTCAGGAATTATTGTTGAAAATAAAATAAAGATTGAAAAATTTTGCGTCTATGAGTATGAGATCGTCATTCGACATCTTTTACTCCTACGTATCAAATATGTATATAAGCGATTTGGAAAAATGAAATAGCCTAGCTACAGATTTTCCGTGGAAGTGGATCAAGTGGCTTTGATTAAAATTTGTTTGTCAAATCAAATAATTTATATTTTATGGAAAATTATGATTTTTTCAATGTCAAACATTATGTGAACTTATTCTTTTAAAGTTAATGAATAAACATCTAGCCAAAATTTTCGAATAGTTAGTCGTATTTATAACGAAATAATTATAACACTTTATTGGACTTCATCTTAAGTAGATGCAGTTGCCCGTGGGATATATAGCATAGATGACCTAATTGTTTTTTTTTTTGTGTTCTTTCACCAGAAAATTAGAACATTTTATTAACAAATGTAAACACATGAATTAAACAATTCTTAATTTGCTTTAGAGACTCGTGTGGAAATTTTAGATGAATAAATCATATTTCGAATTTATTACATTTCTATTCCCGATGAATAATGTTAAAACAAAGTCATTCATTTGGCTGACAAAATCTTGATTATCATTAACATGATATAACGAATTATTTTCTTAGATAAACATTCTCAATCTAAGCACTTTAATGCAAACAAAGATTTTATGTGATTTTATGAACTATATAAGGGAAAAACTAGTTTTACATTTCAACTATTTCGCACCACGTTCATAGGATGAAAATTTTGAATGTCTCATTACATTGCAATAAATCATTATATCCTTAATTTAACATCAGACATTACACTGCATACACAATGCCAAATTGTTGCGGCAGGATAGCAACATCGGAATGATGTCAAAGGAACCTCTCCGCACTCAGTAGTTCATTTACATCCAGTAAGTGGTTTTTCTGGCCGGAACTTGATCGCAAAGCTAATTTCTTCCTTTGAAAAGACTGGAGTTTATTCTGTCTGCTACTGTGTGCGGTGAACAATAACGAATTACTGTAACTATAAATATTTGTTTTCCAGAAAAAATTCCCTCTTCGTAAAGCTGAAAGTCTTCTCTTTCCAATGACGTCAAAATATGTCAAAATACTGAAAGAATTATGGTGTAAAATTACATTTTATTACTGTGTAATCATTTGAACGAGAGTACGTTCCTTTCACGTTCTTTTGGACAGTCACGGCGACGAGGTTACCTCCAAAATTTCGTCTGAGTAGCATGGTGGCGATCTGTCCTATCATAGTTCACTCTTCTACTTTACACAGGAAAGCTACATGAAATTAGCGTTTTCGTGATTTTTTCCGTATTATAACATGCTAATAACTTATTTCTGGTCATTATTGATCAAAACTAGGGTGCCGATTAAGATTTTTAGTTAGCACAGAAATAGTTCACAAAAATTCGTTTGACTGCTACTCATAGTTCCGATGTGCCATTTTGTCCGGTCATAATAAAGTTCCCTGATATTCTACAATGGTGGAGTGATTAGCTGCAATTAATAATGGCCAAGCAGAGCATGACGTCAAGTGAAACAGACAACCCTAGAAAATGACTCACTGAGCCCCTGGGGTTCGATTGAACCCAGGTTAAGAACCTCGGCTTTAATTCATTTCATGTTTTTTCAGGTAAACTTGTTTTGCTGAAGATGAGTGAATGCTCGAAACGTTCAATTTTATTGTTTTAGTTGAAATTTTTAATTCGAGTAAATGTTTTATACGGTAATTTTAGTTCTCTTCATTTTACTTAAGATCAGGACACCTCCTGACAACTTTTTTGCATTAATTTTTAAATAATGGTAAATTACAATGTTTTCAAATAAGTGAAATATTACTAGGATTTAGTATAAATTCTCACTCTTAATATTAACAAGAGAATGTTTTTATGAGCTATGTAAAATATTGTCAGTAATTCCTTGCATGCTACAGGAAATAATATGGTTTTTAGGTTTTATTTTATTATTAAAAGTGGATGAAATTAGATTGAAGATCATTCTGAAGATAAAATTGGAGAAAAGTACATCTCCGCAAGGTGATAATATTTAATTTATTTTGACCCATTAGGGCCAAAAGTTGAGAAATAGTAGTAGGACAGTAAAACTTGGCAGAAATTCTTTATTATTATACTTGATATACAATATAAATTTCATAAAGTTAGTACAGATAGAAAGTGAGACATTGTCAAGTCAAAAAAATCAGGCATTCCAGGCAAAAATCTGCCTAAAGAATTCAAGAAAATCAATGTTTTTATTTTAATAGCTAGCAAAAACATCCAAAAGCTGTCCTAGATAGATATTTCTGATACAACAATATTGAACAATTTTCCATTCACTAAAGCTACTGTGACATTACTAAAAGAAGACTTAATGGTTAAACACATATAGAATGTTTACCCCCATCACACGAAATGAAAGCATGGCAAAGTGCTCATGAAGATGTGTAATATGCTTTGAAACATCTTGGATGAAGGCCAACATCACATTATCTGCACAAGAAAGATGCCCGGCCTTGGCACTGTCTGCACACCTTTGCTTGTTCATTCTGCACAATCCAGGGGTTTTTGCAATCATGTCTTACTATGTCTGTCAGCCTTGATGTTACCTTCCTTAGCAACTATGGTGTCCATTAGACTTACAGAAATAGAGGGTGTTAGGGCTTCCATGCAGTTATACTGCGACAATGATATGCCTTTCTTTTTCAATTACTAATGTGCATTATTTACAGTGACTTGTCACCATGTAGGAAAAAACTGGCCTCCGCATTTTCTCTCTTGCATTCTCACCGTGGATGTGCCAACAGCTTGGTCCATGACATCAACGTTTCCCATGTCGGCATTCTAGAGTTAAATGCAAACTGGCTAAGGGACAGATTTTTATTTAATGGCCCTCTGATTGTATCGTTTTGCAGACTTCATTGCTGTGGAATCAAAATTGCTAACAACAGTGACTTCTTTGTTGTCTTTCTGTTTCATCACCAGTAAATCACTCCTTATTCTGTAAAAAACTGCTCTATGGAGTTATTTTTCGACCAGTTTTTCTTGGATAGCTAATGCTTACTAGTTCTGTTATCCCAAGATTTGGAATGCTAGTAAAATAATTATGAAAGAAAATCTTGTGTTCATTTTTAAGGTGGAAGTTCTGCTTTTGCAATCAAGTTCAGCAAAATATTTCTACCTAATCGAATAGTTGGAATATTAGAAATAACTTGGGTTTCATCTTTGCCAAGGTAGAGATCAAATGAATGTAAATTATCTCCTCTGGAGCACATCACCCACATTTTGAAGCCAAAACGAATGGGTTTGCCCCAGATAAATCGTTTAGCAAAGTGCTTTCTAAAGGCTGTGGTAAAACTAGCCTACCAATTGTCTCACCACTAGGAAGCCGAACTGTCAAGATGCCGGCCAGGCAAGGGTTAGCTATTCAGGCTACAACAGCTATGGCCAGACACTGGGCCTTAGTTAGGGTAAGGTGCAGCATGGACAAGCAACAACAAATATATTTGAAACACGGTAAGTATGACAGACGGTACGCAAAAGCTCAGGGCGTGTCTTGTGGGAGCCGTCTCTCTTCATGAGATTATAAATCTCCCCCACACTACGAACCCACACAAAAGAAAATAATTTCCCAACAATGCTTTCATCTATTGCAAGATATTCAGGAAAACTTCCATGTTTGATGAATTTGCTTTGAAGGTGTTCAATTAATGGTCTCAATTTGACAGCACAACTATCTGTCGGTAAGCTATTTTCTCAAAAATGTGATGCAAAATATCTAGAAAACAATCATTTCTCAAGCTGTTTGAAAGCAGTTTGAGAAAGTTATCATCTGAAGCCAGGATTTTTTTTTTGGTGGTAATGTAAAGATAGAAGAGAGAAACATGCCTCTAAGAGAAACTTTCAAGTCCTCTGCTGTTCACCTAAAGTTTTATTATGCTGTGCTGCATACAAATTTGCTTGAACTGCATTTGGAAAAATAAAAAAATAAAAAGTTCTGTGAAAGTTCTCTTTCTGATGACATAGCTCCATTAGATGGCAATATTGTGCCGCATGATGGTTAGACGGTAATTTTCCTTATTTTTATTTAGCTACTTTCTTCGTGCCTTCCTTTTAGCTTTATGATTGAGACTCTCTTCATTTCAATGTCTTCCTCTTCATCCTGGTCAATAGGAGCAGGAGCTTGAAGGAGAAGTTGACTGAGTCTGTTGGAATTACCTTCTGCTTCTTCATTTGATTTGTCACTATAACCGTCAGACTATTTGTTTACTTCTAGGAAGCCCAAGTAAAATTTTTCATTATCATGAAATTCTTCCATAAAACTTGCTACTTCATCTGTATTCATTCTGTGGGGAAAAAAGCACAGATGAATGTCTATATATGTTAGTAGTTCTTTGAAAATCCATGATAAAAGCACTTAGTAACACAGTAACAATATTAACATAAATGTTTACATAAAGCTAGTCATGACGTAATAGCACGGGGGAAATGAATACACACTAGCTCAGAGCAATCTAAGCTGCAATTCTGCAATGGGATACGTTGATGTTATGGACCAAGATGTTGGCACATGCACGGTGAGAATGCAACAGATAAAATGAAGGAGTCTAGTTTTTCCTACTTGCTCACAAGTCACTGTAAATAATGCACATTAGTAATTGAAAAAGAAAGGCACATCACTTGTAGTGCCTGGGCATAGAAAAATCTATGTGGAAAATTTAAATAGAAATTTCTCCCCTCACTTTGTAATTTTTATGTTGAAAATACATTCCGATTGATTCCGATTGATCTACACTTCAACAACAAATGGTCACACTGTGAGAAATACTAAAGCTTATACTCATGAGTGAGTTGTGCTGGGATGTGCGGCTGCCATGTTGCATGCACTGTTCGATTATGAAAACAACCGACCGCAAAACACGTTCTTACCTAGCAGAAGTCTTTAACGCGTGCATGGTCTTGTAGGAAATGTTGAAATTAGATTTGAGCTAAATTATAATTTTTATGAAGGGTAGAAAAATCTACGCATAAGCCCTAATGGGTGAATAATATTTCGGGATTGAAAAGTTCTAAGATTTTCCAATCAATCGTATAAATAGTTCCTTTTTCCATATATAATTTGTTCTGAAAATTATCAAATCTGTTATTGTGTCTCGCTGCCTGACCGTGCAGCTAAACTTTCCGAATAAACGGACACTAAAGACATAGACTTTCCTGGCACCCTTTTTAGAGGTCAGGTAACGCTGTAAGTTTTAACAATAAATTAATGACAAGCGTAACAAAGTACAGGAGGCTCACCAGAAGGATCTTCATGATCTTCGAAGATACTATTCAGGC
>JACJUY010014417.1:0-14930 GCA_014220935.1 Platorchestia sp. MABIK | reverse complement strand
TCTGCACCAACACCTCTCCCCCCTCCTCCGCAGGTGGCTTGGGGGTGCAGATGGTGTAATTCCAGCCATATGGACTGGAAACCAACTATTTCACTTCATTTTTCTTTCTTCCCCTTTTTGTTAAACCACCTCCCCGCAGATGGTTGGTGTTGTGTCGTTACTTTGAGCACAACTTGAAGTTTATTTAGAAGTAGTTGGAACTACGTATCAGAAGCCGTAAACTTCAACGGAGCACGGGAAAGTAAACGCACAGCAAGGCTCCTAATAATGCACTGATTCCGTCGGTGACAGACCTTCCTGAAAACTAGCAATGCCCGGAAGTCAAAAAAAGACCTTCCGGTGCTTCTAGGGGCACAGTGTAACAAGGACTTCGCCGGCCAGTTTCCGGCCGTTGCGGTCTGGGCCTCTCCGACCCATCCGAACCCAAGTGCAATAAAGACATCCGGCGGCGCCTGCCATGCAAGGCTCACACCGAGATACAACAGTTGGTTAGTTTTTTCCTTTTTGTCGAACAATTTAACCGTTCCTCTTCATCTCACTGCCCCGCAGGGGGCCTGGCGGTGCAGGTGGTGGAGTTCCAGCCAGATGGCGTTGCCTCCCTAGCGTCGGTAGGCCTATACCGTGCCCCCCTCCCCGCCTCCCGCCGCCTCCCGTCCCTCACCCTCTGCGGGAGGTTCAAAATTTTCTTCCTGCATGGCCGGGATACTTTCTTCAACCTGCGCGACAACGGCACCGCCAACCCCTACATGATCAAGGCAGGTGGGTGTTGACCCTACATAGAGGGTCCTGACCCTATGTGGTGGTGCTAAACCCTAGATCCAAACCCTGTTTTGAGGGTTCTGACCTCATTTAAGGGGTCCTGACCCTACATAGTGGGTCCTTACCTTATTTAGGGGTTCTGAACCCTGTCGCCTACCCCTATTTAGGGGTTCTGAACCCTGGGTCGTGGCTCTATTTAGGAGTCCTGACCTGATTTTTGGGGTCCTGACCCTACATAGAAGTCCTGAACCCGAGTCCTGATCCTAACTTGTTGCTCCTGACCCTATTTAGGAGGTACTGACTATTTGTGGGGCCCTGACCCCATGATTGGTCCTAACTCCTGTGTCGTGACCCCACTTGGCCCCCTTGTCCCCCAGAAGTGTGGCTGGAGAAGCTACGGCCTGCGCTGGCTGCTCGCTGGAACTTCATGTTGCTGCCCAGCAAACTGCAGACACTCACGTGAGTAGCTGCCTCACACAGCCTCACTACTGTCTAATTTATGATAATCCAAATTCCCTCACAAACCCTCATTGTGCGCAATTTATATAAACAAAGTTCTTAACACTTACACTTTAACCGCAATTTCAATACGGAACTCAAACTTAAGGTCAATTGAAATAAGCAATTTTGAAAATAGCGATCTGTAACTGGATTGTGCCTTCATTTAGCTTTGAGTAAATGTTTATTGAAATTGAGTTTGTGACTACTGGTCGGTCAGCAGCGTTGTGAAAGTCCCCTCCGTGTACCACCGGTGGCGCACGTTGCAGTCAGAGAGTTGGGACATTTTAAAAACCGATGCTGGTTTCGGTATCGACGTTATCGACAATAAACTGTTCTGCTTGTCTCTTTCGCTCCAAATTTATAACATACAAGCGTGCCCTGTGCTAAACCTATCCAAAATTACCCGAGTAATAAGGTAAAATCCGACGATGTACCTGTACATATTCTTAACTAAAATTAACGAAAGAAAATTCAAAGAAGTATTGAAGAAAAATGTTTTCCACAGATTCGATACAATAGCGCTTTTTGTTGAAACGTTTTTGAATGCAGTAAAGCAATGATAAAAACCAATGCGTCTGTACAAGAAAGATTTGAAAAAAACACGAAGTTTCCATCGATTTTCTACTTTTCAGATCTAAGATATTTGGTAAAGAAAAAAATGTGTTGGAAATACTTGTCAATCTTTTTGGAGATCAGCTGATTTTTTTTTATTTGAAGTAGTTTTTTAGCATTACTGTGAAAAATTATTCTATTTATCTAATCATGATGTAGAAACAAGTTTTCGGCTTATCAGCCGCAAGGAAAAAAGTAGAGTGCGTGCTCATTGGGAGCTAAAAATTTTTTTTACACCTATCCTGTCCGTTTAATTTAATCACCAGAGAAGCTGCACGCACTCAAGTAGAAAGAGACATTGCACATTAACTACGATCACGCGAGTTCGTCTCGGTATTTTTGAGTACGTTATCTTTCCAAATAATATCTTCTATAATTATATTACATCTATTTAGAGAAACTCATTATTCTCTCTCCCAGACCACCAAAAACCAGGGTTTGAGGATTCCAAAAATAAAACTAACCTAGGGTAAATTCCCCAAAATGCCTCAACTACAGAAATATCCTTAAAATTCCTCAATCACAGTTAATATCTCAACCACAGCAAATTCCCCAAAATTCCTCAATGACGGTCAACTAGGGTAAATTCTTAAGATACCTCAATTACGATCCCTAAACTAGGGTAAATTTCCCAAGTACCATCCCTGGCCAGGTGGTACCATGCGTGCTTCGCGTACTCTGCGGTCCAGAAGCGGTACACGACGTGGCTGGACGGGGTACTGGTGTCCCACTTGGACTATGACATCGGCCGTGATATCTACGGGGACTTCGCGCTCATTGGGCAGGGGGGAGAGGTCAGGGAGAGCTTCAGCGGGCAGCTCAGTCAGGTTAGTGCTGTGGTGGTCCGGTCTGTGACTAAATCTTGACTGTCTTAGTCATGGTTCTGATTAAACCTTGACCTTGATGATGTCAGGTTAGTGCTGTGGTGGTCATGTGTCTGTGACTAAATCTTGACTGTCTTAGTCATGGTTCTGATTAAACCTTGACCTTGATGATGTCAGGTTAGTGCTGTGGTGGTCATGTGTCTGTGACTAAATCTTGACTGCCTTAGTCATGGTTCTGATTAAACCTTGACCTTGATGATGTCAGGTTAGTGCTGTGGTGGTCCGGTCTGTGACTAGATCTTGACTGTCTTAGTCATGATTCTGACTAAACTTCGACTTTATGTCGCGTCTCTGTCTAAATCTTTACTATCTTAGCGTACATATGTCATATCTTTGACCAAATATTGACTGTCATAGTCACATCTCTGACTTAATCTTGAATATTTGTCTGACCATTGACCATCTCTGTGTACATAGGTCATGTCTCTGACCAAACCTTGTGTAGGTCATATCTTTGACCAAATTTTAAGTCACTATAGAATACCAACCATTGATAATCAGTTTGATCAGTTTGATACTAAGCTGCATCCCAAAAAAACAAGGGAAATTAATGACTAATACGCATTTATCTAATCAAAATTAACCCCTCTCTGTCTAACTAATTGCTCACAACCTAATTAGTCCATGTTTTTGCTTGTTTGTGTCGGTTTTCTGCCCATGAAAAGTGATTTTGTAGCAGTGCCGCCCGGCGTGTGTTTCTCCCCGTTGGGAAAAAAGAGAACTCGGCCACAATTGCCCACTCTACCCAGGTGTCGGAAATGGGTTCCGGCTTGACCGGGGGTAACCATCATGGCGTCCTGGTGTTAGTTATGAGGCATTTGATACACCAATGTACAAGGTGATGTGTATCAGGCTTGGTTGGAATAGAACATTATTTTTAGTAAAGGTAGGCTTTTTGTAGTTGTAATGAAGTTTGTACGTCCCATGTATGAGCGGAGGAAATGCATCTTGATGTCTCCCTTCACTGTTTGCGTTGGCAGACTCGTTGCCAAGAATTTCATGACCATAATAAGATATTTGAACAAATTAAAACGACTTAGTTGTCCAAAACAAGCCTCTAACTTAGAAGAAATGCTTGGTTGTGTGTGCGCACTTACGTGCTCTTCTTTGTTCAACTCTTCATTGTACCCGTGCCTGTTCACACATGATCTTCTGGTGGAAATATTCTGTATATAAAAGAGCATTTTCGTATACATTTGAATGAACTGTTTTGCTTTGTTCAATGATCAAGGCAGGTGGGTCCTGACCGCATGTGGTGGTCCTGGTCCTAAACCCTGGGTCCAGACCCTGTTTTGGGGTTCTGACCTCATTTTTGGGATCGTGACCTCATTTTAGAGGTCCTGGACTCATTTTAGGGGTCCTGGCCTCATTTTATAGGTCCTGACCTCATTTTAGGGGCCCTGGTCTCATTTTAAGGGTCCTGACCTCATTTGAGGGGTCCTGACCTCATTTTAGGGATTCTTGCCTCATATTAGGGGTCCTGGCCTCATTTTATAGGTCCTGACCTCATATTAGGGGTCCTGGCCTCATTTTGGGGGTCCTGGCCTCATTTTAGGGGTCATGGCCTCATTTTAGAGATCCTGGCCTCATTTTAGGGATCCTGACCTCATTTTAGGGATCCTGACCTCATTTTAGGGGTCCTGACCTCATTTTAGGAGTCCTGGCTTTATTTTGGGGGTCCTGGCGTCATTTTAAGGGTCCTGGCCTCATTTTAGGGATCCTGACCTGATTTTAGAGGTCATGGCCTAATTATAGGGGTTCTAGCCTCATTTTAGGGGTCCTGGCCTCATTTTAGGGGTATTAGCCTCATTTTAGGGGTCCTGACCTTATTTTAGGGATCCTGACCTCATTTTAGGGATCCTGACCTCATTTTAGAGATCCTGACCTCATTTTAGGGGTCCTAGCCTCATTTTAGGGATCCTGACATCATTTTAGGGATCCTGACCTCATTTTAGGAATCCTGACCTCATTTTAGGGGTCCTGGCCTCATTTTAGAGGTCCTGACCTCATTTTAGTGGTCCTAGAATCATTTTAGGGGTCCTGGCCTCATTTTAGAGGTCCTGACCTCATTTTAGTGGTCCTGGAATCATTTTAGGGGTCCTGGCCTCATTTTAGGGGTCCTGATCTCATTTTAGGGATCCTGACTCAACCTTATAAAGCAACGACCAGATAGAGAAAGATTGAGTAAGAAAGTTCGTTTCAAGTACGTTTTTTCAATTCCTCCCTTCATAAAACTTTATTTTGTGCCCAGGTTGTGAGCAGTTTTCCCTACTCCAATCTTTGTTTCATCAGGAAAGTACGTTTTCTGGACGTTTTTTTCAACTTCTCACTACATAAAATTTCATTTTTTGCCAGGGAAGTTTTGTGTTGTTTTCCTTCCTTCAATCTTTGTTCCATTAGAAAAGAACGTTCTTTACGTTTAAAGAACGTTCTATTCAACTCCTCTCTAAAAACTGAAGCAATTAAAAAAATTAAAAAAAACCTTTTTACTTATTTATTCTTTATTCAAAAAATGAGTTTTTTGCGCCCAGGTTAACGTGTGGGACAGGCCCCTTACTGATGAGGAGGTAGCCAACATGGCGTCATGTGCGACTGACATGCAGGTACATACCTACATGCAGGTATATATTTAAAGTTAGCGACGACACTATTTGTACACCCCTCGTCTTTCAAAACTTTCTAGACTTTCTCAAAAAGTATTATAAAGGCTATTAAGTGTTATGAAGATGCTAGGTCTCGCTATTGATTATTACAAATGTGCTCAAATAGTAGATTCACCTCAAAAAAGTGTAATACTATTCACTGTATGAATGATTTTTTCGTATCATATTTCTGAAGTTCAGCTTGTAAATCTTTCAAAAATAATATTTCGTTCTAGAAACTCCGTACTATCGTCACTAATATTTGCTTCACACCCTGTGAAAATCTTACGCCTGTGGCAACAATAGTTTTTGAGTAATTCTAGAAAGTTTTGAGACGAGGGGTGTACGAATAATTTCGTCGTTAACTGTATTTGTTCTTTTCCATGTTCATTTGACCATATCTCTCCATTTGCATCTCTCGATTTCTGCGTCTCTTGATGCAAAGAAGTCTTTCGAAATCGCTGTCCGAAAGTTTATGAAGTTCTTGAAACCTATAGATTCCTGATATTCATAAACAGATATCTGATATTATTCTTTGCATTGAGCAGTCACGTCCATGTTGATCGATTAATCAAATGACGCGAGTTAAGCCTTTAAAAATACTGTTAAGCCTACTGAAATACTGAACTGATTTAAATTTTCCTACTCGTGCAGGGCAACTACATATCCTGGGACGCCGGCTGGGACCTCTACAACGTGACGTCGAAAGACGTCCCTCTACGTCATTTCTGCGAAGAGGAATCCAGTTCAGATTACTTCTGGTTCCCGGACCTGCCTCCTGTAACGAGCAACTACATCTGCGAAAGTCTCGGAACTCACCTCCCTGTGCCTGAAACCGTCGAAGAATCTCAATCTTGGCTAGCCCTTGCATCCAAGTTAGTAGGGAACGCAACCCGATGCAACAAAGAACTGATCGTGGCTGCCAACGACATAAAGAAAGATGGTCGATGGATCATCCCGTACAGCGGTGAAAAAATCAACCGTGAAAAGTTCGCGTGGAAGGACGGTGAACCCAACGGTCTCACGTACGAAAACTGCGCGCAAATAGAGCCAGGGGGAGTAGCAGACATAGATTGCGCCACTAGGGTGCAGTGTGCGGTGTGTGAGTTCAAAACCCGCCAGGTGTTCTCACTGAGGGGGACATGTGAGATCGAGCTACGAAACATCAATTTCTTGGCTTACCAAAACTCCGCGGGCGAATTGCACTTCAGGGGGTACGGCAACTACCAGATCGAGAAGGACCAAAACGACACTTGGGTTTGGCTGAACGAGGTGAACAACCGTACGGTGGCCACCATGGCTTACAGCGAACCGAACAACTTCCCGATGGGCCGGAGACTTTGGAACCTACTTAGACCCGTGTGCGGGCAGAAAGAGGGTCAAAGGGTCTTGTTGTTAACCCCGTGTGCCGATCACCAGTACAGCTGCAGCGACGCTACTTGTATCCCAAGAGACTTGAGGTGTGATCTCAAGTATGACTGCATCGACCGAAGCGACGAAGCAGACTGCGAGATGGTGGTTATGCCAAGCGACTACCGCAGCGACCTTCCTCCTAGGGGAACCCCTATTGGGGACCTCCGCAACGACCCTTCATGTGGGGTAGAAACAACAACAGTCAATTCAACTACTCAAATACCACCGGAAATGTCCAATCCTGCTACTCAAATGTCTCAGAAAACTTGCCTGGATTCACCCAAAGTAGATACTCGACTCCCAGTGACGTTGTCCATCAACATCGAGACCATGACGATCGACACCACAGACATGACGTTGCATGCAACCTACACGCTGTCTCTGACATGGCGGGACGCAAGGCTCACGTACCTCAACATAAAGGGCAACGACAGCCTCAACAAGTTACCGTACGACACCATGTTGACTTTGTGGCACCCCAGCGTGGGGTATGTCAACACCCAAGGCAACCAACACTCGTCCGTTGACACGGAGGCAACGCTTCTCATCGTACGGGAGAACGACCCTTCGCATGAAGACGATGCCGCTCCGGGGGAGGGTATGGAGCACTTGGCACGTTAACTCAACACTTAGCACGTTAACTTAGCACTTAGTTAACTTAACTTTTTTTAGCATGTTGGCTTAGCTCTTAGCACGTTAACTGTAACGGGTGAAAATGAACTTTAGGACTCAACTCTAACCGATTAACCGTCAGTGTCCAGCCATCTGCCCCTGCTAGGTAACACTGTAAGTGTCACTGTCCACCACGGTAGGAGAAACAAGGTAGGGTCAAACCAGTTTTTGTCGACCGTGTGGCAACGGTGATGGTATGGCAACAAAACAATAGCAGCGCTCACATTGCATCTGGCAACACTGCTAGTCCCAAATCTGCACCATTATTGGCCTAACGACATGTCGCAATGGTGACGTCATAAAGTTTCTTAGAAATAACACCGTTCTATTGACTAACCAAACAAGAAGAGTTGTATTTTCTCCATAGAAATGACTTTAACTTGTTCCTTCTAGTTTAATCGCGGGTACTTTCAGGATGGATATAGTTGTTTGTCATCCACATCTGAAAATTTTCCTGAAAAATGGAATTCCGTCATTTATGACGGGTCGTGTACACTATTCACTAACAAGTTACCTAATTACAATAAGCTGTAAAAACTCCCATCCAGTGTCAGTGTACCGTGGTGCGGACAATCCCCTGGAGGTGTCCCGCAAGTACAGCACGGAGTTCCAATGCAACTTCGACCTGGTGCTCTATCCGTTCGACTACCAAACTTGCGATCTGCATTTCCGGATGTTGTCTGGGTCGCAGGACTACCTTTACTTCGACACGCCCTCCGCCTCTGCCGCGTACGAGGGTAGCTCTCTGCTCATTGAGTACCAGGTGCGAGGGAAGTCGTAGGGAAGTGAGGGAAGTTGCAGGGAAGTGAGGGAAGCTGTAGCGAATTGAGGGAAATTGTAGGGAAGTGAGGGAAATTGCAGGGAAGTGAGGAAAGTTGCAGGAAAGAGGAGGAAGTTGCAGGGAAGTGAGGGAAATTGTAGGGGAGTGATGGAAATTTAATGGAAGTGAGCGAAATTGCTGAGAAGTCAGAGGAAATTATAGGGAAGGGAGAGGAAGTTGTAGGGAAATGAGGGGAAATTATCATAAAGTGATGGGAAATTATGGAGGGTACCCCTCTGCTGATTGAGTACCTATCGAGAAGGACAGAAGATTTAGAAAAGCAAGGACGTGCGGAAAGTGAAAGAAGTTGTGTTAAAAAGAGGGTAAATTTCAAAGAAATATGCAGTAATTACGCAAAAGTCCTCGCGCTAAGATAATTAGTTTACAAGTTACCATACACAGAAACACTAGTTCATCATATGCTTCATGCTGGTAAACGCGTTCATGGACTATTAAATGATATAATATAATAGGGTAAATATCGTGTTCTGTAAATAAATTAGTACATTATAATTTTTAACATCGATATGTCACCAAGTGCCCCTGCGTTGGTGGTGATGTTACCACCGTCGATGATGATTATTTCAAACAAGAAGATAACCCTTGCCTCATTCTGGGGTTTCCCTCCCATGGTGGCAGCGGTGGGATAACCATTACGTCTCCCCAGATGTTCTGATGGTGGCAGCGGCGGGATAATCATTACGTCATCCCAGGTGTTCTTCCTGGTGGTGGTGGGATAGTCATTACATCTCCCTAGTTGTTCTGATGGTGGCAGCGGCGTCATTAACATTAAGTCTCCCCAGATGTTCCCCCTGATGAGGGTGGGATATTCATTACGTCTCCCCAGATGTTCTGATGGTGGTGGTGGGTTAACCATTACGTCTCTCTAGTTGTTCTGATGGTGGCAGCGGTGGGATAAACATTACGTCTCCCCAGATGTTCCTCCTGGGAGTGAGAAAATCATTACGTCTCCACAGGTGTTCCCCCTGCTGGTGGTGGGGGTGATCAGCAAGGAGGAGAGTGAGCTGAAGGTTCGAGTGCCCATGAGCAGACAGTATGGGTACGCCATACTCAACATCTATACCCCGTCACTCATACTCATGATCATCAGGTGATCGTATGATAGTCGGTGGAAACATAGGGTGGGTTATTCTGCTTCAGGTGAAATCATGTTTTATTAATTTCAAAGGCTAATGCAGAGAATTATTGCACTAGTCTGTGTATGTGTTTGCCTATTTGCTTAACATTTAACCACATCCGTGTTGTAAAATAATCTGTGTCATACTCCCTTTCTTCCTAAAAACTTATTGAATCGAATTATGAAAAATGAATTTGGATTTACGGAAAAATGCATTTCATGGAATGTTTGCTGACTGATTAAAAACTGTTTTAAAACTCAATATTCTCCCCTCAGGTACGTGACGTTGACCCTTTCTTCTTAACAACTTATTCAATGAAGAATGATATTATGTAAAATGAAAATGGAAATGCTGAAAAATGCCTTTCGTGTAATGTTGTTTGATAGATTAGAACCATTCAAAAATTTAATACTCTGCTTTTAGTTACGTGACGCTGTTCTTTCGGCCGCGAATTTTCGAAGTGCGTGTGATGGCAGCTCTCACTTCACTGCTCGTTGTGGCGACGCTCTTCACGCAGGTGAAGTGTGGTGAAGGGCAGAAAAAAGAAGAGAAAAAAGGTAACAAACAAACATCGGCATCTACGGATGCTTTATTTCCAATTGAAGCATGATACATATCACCTTTTACATTGGTTTTTCAAATGCCTTATAACCAACACCAGGACGCCATGACGCTTTCCCCCGGTCAAGACCGGTACCCATTTCAGACACCTGGGGAGAGTGTAATATTCGAGGGTAATATTCGTGGTAGGGGCGCCAGTTGTGTGAAGGGTAGTTTCATGAAGGGCTTTTGCGTTTCAAATAAAAAACAAGCTGTTACTGGGTTTTGAACATCTTTGATTTGTGAAGACTGTCTCAAGAATGTCCATTCATTTTCCTACAATCATCAATTTTTCAGCAGTCGTGATCGTTGGTTCCCTCTGAGAGATTGCAAGCTCAGTATCTAAGATTGTCAACTGGTGACCTAACAATGTCGAATTTCTTAACCAATCACTGCTATCTCTAGTGACCACAAGCCTGGTCTCTAATTTTACCAATTAGTTGCCCAACTCTCAAGAATATTTTTACCTAATTAATAATTGCCTAAGCCTAGTTTCCAAGATTGCTGATTAGTTACCTAACAATCAGGAATATCTTAACACGCTGCTTACAATACGACCCATCGAGAGGTGATTTGAAAATTTTAAACAATGTTTTAAAATCAATGGTATTTAATTGACCCACTTAATATTTAGTATTTGCAAATTGCTGACATCTTTTGACTTTATTTGAGTTGAATATTGAACTCAGTTTAACCCATCGCAGTCAATGTGTTAACCATCATCATCATCATCATCATCTCAGGTGTCCTCTTCGCTCCCGAAGACCTCATACTTCAAGATGGTGGACATCTGGCTACTGTTCTGCATCGGGATGATTTTCATCATCATCATCTTCCATGCCGTCATCGACCGGGCTTTCCCCAATGAGGATGACAAGTTGGAGCCAGATCGCCCTATCACCGTGTTCACGAGGGTCACCCCCAAGTCTCTGGTGCAAAGCAACCCCGCGTCCAGAAAGCAGAGGGTCCAAAAGCTCATATTGGGGTCCAAGATTGTTAGCCTGGCCATGTTTGTTCTCTTCAACGTCTTCTACTGGGGCTTCATTCTGGGTTGAAGAGGGTAACTTGGAGGTGAGGGAGCTAAATTTGGAATCAAGGACCCTTGAATTTCAAGGGTCCTTAGGGCAATTTCAAAAGAAGTGATCACGTAACTCGTCTCCTTAATAAACTCTGCTAGACTCCTATTCAAGAAAGGCTCTTCATGCAGAGGGCCCAATACGTATTCTCATAGTTATATTTTCCTCAGAGCAATACTGCGTTTCCATCCACCAACTGTAGCCAACCTAAAGCCGAACAGAAACAATAATGTCTTAGTCGACTATCGTTCATCTCACATAGAACAAAAGGCTCTTTCAATATCAGGCACCATACTGTGGAACAAACTTCCCCTGAGCATCAAAATCCCTCAAAGACTGAGAGAATTTAAAACCCAAATAGCTCGTCATCTTGCTTCTCAACAATTATTCTTAGTTATAGAACACTCTGAATAAATACTTAGGAATCTCATTTGCTCAAGATCTCCATTGCTGAATAATCTCCCTTGCTTATTGTTTTATAATTCAGCACATTACACAACAGTTTTGAAGTATGCGTAGGTATTATGATTTGATCTTCTATACGTAGGGATTTGCAAACATGCTCACTGGTATTTGTGCGTACGTATATGGGTGTATATGCGCATTTGTGCGTGCATTTGTGCGCAGATGCCTGTGTGTACTGGACTGGCATCTAACATATGAACTATAAATACTGTGTATGTGCGCATATGTATGCACATATACAGATATTTGTGCACTAAACTGGAAATTAGAATTTGGACGAGAAATTCAGTTTTTTTTCTGGTCACTCTCAACTTGAAACATAACCCAAACACGTCAGCTCTCTTCACTACTGTAAAACACTCACAAAAAATATAAATTTGTTGCGTGATCACCCATAAATGAACGTTTTGTTACAAATTTTAATTCGAAAAACAAACTTGTAATTTTCATATCATTCATGCTTGTATACTGGTATATTGGCTCCAAGTTTTTGTAAAACTCCTGAACGAAAAACCTATGTGTGAATTGCTGTAAACTTGCTCATTTGTTGGCAATTCCAAGAGGTTATTTGTTGTCTTATTATCTTATGAGTTTGTAAAGAGGATTGAGAATTCAAGTGGAGTATTTAACAGATGTGACGAAAGGCCAGTTGTACTGCAAGAAACTTTCAAAGTTCAAATTTTGCATGCATGCTAAGCAAAGCAAAATATTAAGAAAAAAAATGTTTATCCCATGGATTTTAGACTAAGCTTGCATCCAATAAACCAGTAAAATAATCCATGCGTTTTCTTTAGTTTTGCACACGTGCTGAAAATATGGAAAATATTTGAAATCTTAATACGTTTCTACGTTCTGGAACAAAAGAGAAGGAAAAAGAATCCTATGTTTTCGAAAAATTGATTTGAAAATTTATGGAAGAAATTATTTACTGATCTTTTGTTGAAATTCCAAGATAATAATAAATATGATACTGATATGTATTTGATGGCAATAAACAATCTTTGAAGACGCTTCGTGGTGTTTCCTGATCCCCATTCTTCAACGCTGCTGCATGAAGAATCATAGCTATATAATTCTGAGTATTTGCACGAACAAATTTTGTCGAACATATTTGTCTAAAGCTGTATAACTTCAAAAAACTTTTGTTGTTGGTTAACAATGAATCAATTAGGCAACGAAGTGCTAACAAAAACAACGTGAATTGCCGGAGATACATTTTGTTTGGGATTTTAAGGATTCATTTTTAAGAGGCATAGTCGAGATTTACGTAGATGAACAAGAGTTAATATATGTAGTCCATTGAAAATAAAAGGCATAGCTTGTTATTGTGCGGTTGCCAAGCTAGTTTATTTCCGCGGCGATGGACGACAATTTCGAGGCCCGTTGTTGAGATAGTGTAGCTAAAAAAATATACAGATATTTTGTCAAATCACATTTTCTTGATCCTTTGACTCCGGGGTATTTCATTTGGCGATTTTAAAGCATTAATTTGCTGTTCGAGTATAATGTGGGAAAATAGTTCTTTAAATCAATATTTTTTGCAGAAATTTTGCTCATTATTTCTGTATATGTATGATTCTGTATATGGTAACTTATTGCTTACTATGTACATAGCAGAACTTCAACCAGAAATTTCAAAATTGTCGAATGGCCTTGTATTTAATAAGCGTTTAGATGTCGCTTTAATTTCTGAAGAAAGGCTTGAAAAATAATTGTCACAGAGTTGCCAAACCGTCCTATTTTTGGTTGAAATTGTGGAATTTTTACTTTAAATTCTGCAACAGCGCAACAGAGGTTAACAGTGCTCAGTCTTTTGAACCTATGCAAAATTATGGAATAAATGAGGATTCATATTAGAGACACTGTTTGATCAATGCGTGGATTTTTTTCAGATAAAATGTTTTCCTTCGACTTTCAGAATTTTCTGGAACCCTGGATGCCACTCCGGTGGATTTCCGACCGTGCCTCGGCCTTGGGAGCTGAACAGCACCGTTGTTCCGTATCAGTGGCACTCAATAAATCAAGGTATTTAAGTATTTAAGACTTGAATCATAAAGTATCTGTGTCTTTCAAAAAAAAATTCAATAATCAATGGAAAAAATCAATTTGAACGAGATGTTTTGCGGTGCTTGAGTCATTTAGTATCAGTGATACGATTATTATCGGTGATCCCTATGATATGATAGTAAAGAGGTAAATTATTGGTGTTGAATTTGTGTATGCTAAATTAGTTCGAATTTAATTCCTTTGCGTTGCTGAGGGTAAATTTAATGTTACAGAATTACTTAGGGTGCCTACTGTGCAAATTTATGTTTCTTGAGGGATTTTATATACGTTTTGACGTTAACTCCAAAATTGAGAGTTATAAATTACAGGAAGTTAAAATTGTGAATAAAATGATCCTATATTCACAATAAAATTGAGCAGTCATTGCAAGTGTTCCTTTGTGTGATTTATTTCCATTTTTTGTTTATTGTGTAAATTGTACAACAAAATGATGCTCATATTTTCTCTATCAAATTTATGTATTAAAAATATTGTATTAATAAATAATACTTTGGATGGAAATTTTATTTTATCAATAAAAAATAAATTGGACAAAAATAAAATTGTATTAAAAAATTACAAACTATAAAAATGTACTGCAGTAATAAGTAATTTATTGTATAACTTTATATATAATAATGAAGCTTCTTATTGGTATCTCACACACATATATATACATATAGTATATATGCAATACGTTTGTTATGCACTTTTATTAGATTGAAAAAAACAATAACTTGCAGTCTCATCTGATGGAGTCTAGGTGTAAAATTTTTGTTTCTTTCTAAATGTTTGTTGAAAAAAATAATTTTTTTTGGACCTTATGATGCCTGAATAAATATTTAGGCACAGATTTTGATTTATACTGAACAAATTGTAGTGCTTTTGTGTTGGTTTGAGCTACTGTTCTTTGGCTGCACAATATCCCCTCAGGGGGACTCAGCTATTCTATCTGTGGGAATTAGCGCTCCCAGGGGGAATGTGTGAGGTCCCGAGCCAAGAGTTATGTAGGCCTTTTTGTTGAAATAAAATATTTTTTAATATCCATATTTGTCTTATTTCACAAACTTCTTTCTTGACTTATCTTATCTTTCTTGACTTATCATCTCGACTTTGGAGCAGGCGTGTTTACCTACTAAAATACTAAAATACTACTGTAAAATGCTACTGATACTGGCGTGCTACTGATCCTCTGACGTAAATTGTGGTGGATTAAAGTGAAGTTGCAGAAAAACTGGTATAGTTTGTGTATTCACGTGAGTATAGTGTGTGACTTTGTATGGAGTGTCCCTGAGAGTAGT